>JAPKLY010000099.1:810992-827412 GCA_026898435.1 Prunella vulgaris
GGATTTTTTATAATAATCGTGAAGCTCAGGATTAAATTGAAAGTTGAGTACAAGATGATGCATTTTTATAGAATTAACCCCAGAAAATTATTTAGTAGTTTGTCCACTAAATATATGCACCTTTTTTTGCAAGTGATTTAATACAATATGTTAATGATATTTTGGGATATTGTAAGGTCCGTTTATGAATAAATTGAATATTTTTTAAAAGTGCATATGATATACTTTTAAAAAATATTCACTTTATTTATAGACGGACTTTATAATCTAAAATATCCTCCATTATATTGCATTAAACCACGTGCAAAGAAATGTGCATATATTTGGTGGATAGGGGGTATAATTCTTTAATTCTGGAAAAAAAAGACGTTACCAATGTTAACAAAGTCTTGTATTGCATCGTAGAATTTAAATATATTATTAATTATCTACACTGAACAAATATAATTATTTCTAATAAACAATATCATTAATTGAAAAACTTTAACAGTTCGATCCAAATAATTATAACTATTAAGTGTGTTTAATGTTTAAAGAAAGTGCATTTAAGTTGCAGGATTAGCAAAATATTTTTAAGTATATATTAAATAGTATCATCAAGAATGCACTATAAATTAAAAAATAAAAAAAAAAGTAAGAGTATTATGAGTATGTAGAATTCATTTATAAGTAAATTATTATTGTAAAAGTGATAAAAGAATTATAATTTCTATAAAAGGTACGTGCATAATTTTTTGTGGAGGGATGAATAAGGAAGATATGCATATTTTTAGTGGACGAGAGAATATTATTAAAATATTATTATTAGTTTATTTAGAATTTATCCTATTATTTCGTGACATTGTGATTTTTAATTTATAATGTTTTTTAAATATTTATTATGAGTATCAACCTATTGCAAGACTTTCCGTAACATTTGATAATTTTGACATGATATATGATACATTTTGAAATGCAGGAAAACAATGGAAAAATAGAAGATGATGAGAAAATCCAAATATGCAACTACATAGACTGCAGCATACTCTCACCCCCACTCATAATGCATGCAGTGCAAAACCCGAGAATGCCCCTGAGGTTCGTTGTTCAAGCCATGTTCCTCCAACAACTCAACACCCGCCGCTCCATCATCTCCGCCGCCAACGACCACCGCGACAAGAAAGACTCCTCCACCACCCTCGGCGCAATACTCGAGCGCGACGCTGCCCTCCGCCAGGTGTCGCAGATGAAGGCCGTCATGAGTGCCACCAACTCCCGCATTCAAACGCTGGAGAAAGAGCTGAGCGGGATGAAGAAGCTGCTGAACGAGTCGGAGATTATCGATTGCAGGATTGACTCGACCCGGTCCGCGAGTTTCCGGTTCAGCTCGGAAAATAACAAGATCGATAGGGGACAGATAGGTTCCATATCTTCTTTGAGTTACCGAGATGCCGTCAAGAAAGTGGGGGCGAATGTCTCATCATCGTCGTCGGAGGGGAGTCCGAGCGCCGAGAAGAATCTTGGTCGGAAGTTGATCAATGGATTAAAGAGAACGCTGCGTTTGCAAAAGAAGGGTGAGAGGAAAGGGCATAGTGAAAAGTTAGAGGGAGGTGGGAATGAGGGTAAAGTTGTCATTGTAAAGAAGGATCGACCTTTTCACAGTCGTAACCCTTCCCTCTAGAGTTTCAAGCTAATAATTACTTCAACTTGTGAATTACATAATGTGAATGATGATCGATGATGCACGGTGCAGAAAATGAGTTTAATTTTTTAACAAGTCTACTACAATATTTATGTTCAAAAAATAAAAAAGTCTACCCCATTTAGGCACATAATTTAGGTGACGGAAAATTGTGGAATATTGGTTGACTTATTTTAAGTTATTATATCACAATATTCAGTAGGCCAGAGCTAATTTTTTTTTTTTCACGTACTAATGTGTAAGGTTCAAAATTTTCTTGAATCGCAATAAATAAATATATAGTAAATTACCGCAAAAATTAAAATATATGGTGTTATTGTGTATGAAATTATAAATTGAAAATACCAAACTGAAGGCCCAGTGCGTTTCAAAAATTTAAACGTCCATTAACAAATGTTGACACAAATGAGATGATTCGGACATGAAAACACATATTGTTGTGGCATTGTGGTATACATTAATTGTAAATAATTGTATTAAACTGAAATACTCGCAATAATAATACTGTTGATAGCATTTAATAACAAGTGCACGTTATTAGATCCACTATGACAAATTCGCTGATAGATAGCGGGTAAAACCCACCATTAAAAGGGTGGAAAAAACGCTGTTGAACATGCTGATATTAAAAGTGGCGCCGAACAACAGCGGTTTAAAACCGCTATTATATCTAGCTTTAACAGCGGTTTTATAGACATATAAGAGCGGATTTTAACCGCTATTAAAAGTACATTCAATAGCGGGTAATACCCGCTGTTATATATTAAAAACCGCTTTTATAAGTACTTTCAAGAGCGGTTTACTTAAGATATAAGAGCGGGTATTACCCGCTATTAAAAGTAAAAAACATAGCGGGTAATAACCGCTTTCTTTTCTCAATATTTTTTCCAATATTTAATTATTGCAATATTATATATTTTTTTAATAAAACTTGTAGTACGATTTTTATACTTTAATTAAAATAAAAATAAATTTTAATATAAATAACATTAAATCTAAAAATTCAAAAGTTCATATCATTACTTGCTAATCATTGCAATAATCTTTAAAATGCATTACATCAATATAAATTCAAGTACCAATGGTGTTCAATAACTAAATTAATTAACTACTACATCATCATAATAATCAAATAATCTTGAGCAACACGTTTGATATTCTCTTGCAGTACCATATTCTCTTGATATTCTCTTGCAGTACCTCTGGAGCTGAGCCTTAGTTATGCCAACTTGATCTTGAGCAGTAACACTGTCATTATGAGTTCATATTAGGAGTTAATCAATAAGAATTTGATGCCTATAATATATATTTGAAGAAAAATGGCTTTACTCAACATGATTAAAAAAATTAATGCTACACATATATTATCACAAAATTATTTTTATCTCATTTGCACCGTGTACCAATAATACTTTAGTTTGTAATAACTAAAGTAGTACAGTTCTATATATAACAAATCAGATTAGAAAAGGCTTAATTCTGAAACTTCACGGAAAAAACATCAATGTTTATCAAGTCGAGTTTTCTTATTAATTTCAGAAATTGAGCTGCAAAGCTGCTACTAAGAAGTCTAAGAACAGAACTTAAGTACCCCACCAACTTTCTTGATTCGTGGCCCAGTTTAGCATAAATGAAATCATCAAGCCCACTTTTCCACATTGAGAAACAATAAAATAAAAATCACAACATCATAATCAAATTACCAAATGCACCTAAATTGTTGCAAGAATTTACCATTCAGTGGCATGCCTTGCTCTTGAATAGGGACGAAATGATCCCTCTTCCCTGATATGCTTGGCTTCAGTTCAACAACAGTAATAACCTTCTCCAATCACGTTTTCCTCGGAGAAATTGTTAGTTGCAGCCGCAATAGCAGCGAACTTGAACAGGGGTAACTTAAAATCATCATTAGTCCTTTATCAATCAAAGCATAATAAATTTTTTTTACAGAACTCATTACCCTATTCTTCTCGGCCTCAATTCTCTCATCTTATATCTTCATTTCCCTGATAAAGAATCAGAAAACATCATACATAATTAATTAAAAAATGTTAGTTTCATAATACCAAGACTCTTTCTTCTATTGTCTCGGGGACTACTTACACAAGAGAATTACAATAAAAGGCAACATGATTACAATAAAATCCTGCAATGCAGGAAGCATAATGATGTGTTAATGGGCTACTCAAATATGAGACTTGTATTTCTCATTCACAAATCCATATTTCTTTATGCTACTCACTCTCAGTTTTGTCCTACTTGTCTTTCTTTTGTTACTGAAAATGGAGGTGCAAAGTCAATACCAAATGCCCAACAACTGAGATAAGAAATCAATGTTCGTAATCATATTGACATGATAAAAAAATGTGAACTAATCATATACAAAGCAAAAAACCAGATCTAAGTTAACACCTAAAATGATGCTAAAATAAAGGCTAGTTGTGTCACACACTTTCCACTTTCACTTAATAAAAAAGAATAGCAGATAATATAGAAGCACGTCTGCAAATTTTAATAGCACTTTTACAAATGAAGATTTAGCATTTTTCAGTTCATATCTTAGTTTAGTTTCTGCTACATGTTTGATGCCATTTACCAAAGAGAGTCGAGATAATAAGTTGATATAAATGAGAAAGCAATAAAATTAGCATAATAAAAGTAAGCAATGACCACTCTATAGAGTAGACAACACACAAACAAACCTCAAAATCATCATTAAGATAATTATCCCAAAGTATTTTTCTTACTTGTGCAGTGAGCGACTTAATACCTTCTTTTGCAGCTTTGTTTTTTGTTGTCAATTGCCAAATCAGCACTAAGCTTTTCACAAAATCCAACTTTGCAGTGCTGGGGAAATAACCTGAACACAAACAACATTAAT
The DNA here is from genome assembly GCA_026898435.1 of Prunella vulgaris. NCBI lineage: Eukaryota > Viridiplantae > Streptophyta > Magnoliopsida > Lamiales > Lamiaceae > Prunella > Prunella vulgaris. Next base: position 815,555 of record JAPKLY010000099.1, read on the forward strand.
TCCATTCACAGGGACGCCTAATTTTTAGTCCATTCACACAAACAATATTAATTCCATTCACAGGGACGCCTGAACACAAACAATATTAACTTTGTCCATTCACAGGGATGCCTAATTTTTAGTCACAAAATAGCAAATTGTTTGCAAAAAATGTTGAGCCCGCACTTGCAAAAAATAATTTTGAAACCCTAATAAAATATAATCCCATCAATTATACCTTCAGTTGACAGCACGGAGGCGAGGCAGGGGGTGCGTCGCGTGTGGCAGAGCAGAGGTGAGGCTGCGACGGCAGGGGGTGCATCGCGTGTGGCAGCGCGGAGGCGAGGCTACGACGGCAGGGGGCGCTTCGTGTGTGGCAGCGCGGAGGCGAGGCTGCGACGGCAGGGGGCGCATCGCGTGTGGCAGCGCGGAGGCGAGGCTGCGACGGCAGGGGGTGCGTCGCGTGTGGCAGCGCGGAGGCGAGGCTGCGACTATGTCTGATGTAGCGCACAGGCGTGGGCGGCGCCGGCGTGGGAGGAGGCGGCTGTTGAGGTGGAGGAGGCAGCGACGTCTGGCAGCTGAGAACGAGAAATTTTTGGGAGGAGAAAGGAGGGAATGTGTAATGTGAGTTCTAATTAGGGTTTAAATTAAAGTTGGTATTTTAATTTATTTAAATTAACAAATGCAAATTGATAAACAATAGTTAGCTTTGTCCAAATGGTAACTATGCACTTTATTTTTACTAAGGTCATGGGTTCGATTCTGGGGAGGGACAATTTAATTTCTATTGTTGAACTATTTAATAGCGGGTTTTTAACTATTTAAAAGCGGTTTTTAACCGCTGTGTTTAGAATGAAAGATATCATACTTTTAACAGCGGTTTTTATTACCCGCTATGTTATAGCTCCGCCTTTTAACATATAATAGCGGGCACACTTTTAACAGCGGGTTTTTAAGCTTTAACAGCGGTTTAAAAATTACCCGCTCTTATATATGTGCTATTAAAAGTGAAATTTGTCATAGTGAGAGAATGGAATTTTGGATCCTTTATTAAATTCAAATGGTTGCATATATATAGGATATGGTTAAGCACTCCTATATATGAAGAAACCACCTTGCACTATCGTACGGGGTCTGGGCAAGCTCCCCCTTGTCTCTTGTGATAGGATCGACGAGCAACTTCTTCATTTGGGATGAATGTGGCGAGCAACTCAAGTTATTCGCCCCCTTACAGCTCTTTCTAGCAGTTATTTTGTCCCTTTCGAGCATGACTAGCTTATTTACCTTATGTAGTCATGACTTGGTTAATCTCTTCCTTAAGCTTGTAGACCACTCGTTTATATCAATAATTGGCCCCTAGCATGATGTTATTTGGGCCAATAAACATCAGGCTATCTGATTGTCAGTAAGGTCTATTCAGCATAGGCGAGCAGTTTGGGTTTGACTTGATTCGCCTTTCTTTCTTATATTCTTCTTACAATCACAAGTAGATGCATTAAATAAGATTTATGGCGTTTCATCCACGTAAAGACAAACTTTATTGGAGACTTAAACTGTTTCGTCGCTGTTGGAAAATTTCAAGTACAATTTCTCAGCAAGCGCTTCGTTGTTGCTGGAATATTTGAAGAATATTTTCTTAACAACTTTTGCATTAAAGGTCTTTAATTCAATTTTTCATTTGTCATAAATGAAACACCAATATTCAAGAATATAAACGAAGGTAAAATTAATAGATTTACCTTTCTAGAGTTCTTTTGGGACTCATCATGTCTTCTAGCTAATAAACTTAAATTTTCCATGCAAAACAAAGTCAAATGGATAATTCTGCCCTTTTTTGTCCTTGGTTTTTAGTTATTGCCTTTTGATTGCTCTTGTAATGGTGATTTTTTCATGTTATTTATATAATAACTGCATATTAGAAACCAGGTAAGTTAGCTCACCTGGCCACCGAGCTCCTCCCTTAAGTAAGTGACCTGGGGTCGATTCCCTTTGGGAACGAATTAGGAGGGAGATATAAGGGTGTAATTGGAGATATTCTTGGAGTGTAAGGAGACTTGGTGAACTAACTTCTAACTACTAACAACTAACATTTACCGATAAAAAAAAAACTGCAGATTATGCACTCATAGTGATACCGTTTTTCCTTTTCCTCGGGATATTAACCCTTTGGACATTCGTCCTTAAATTTGAGAATTCTTGGCCTTAATTAGTAATGGGCGCCTATCCTCACTATACTGTCTTTAAAAAGAGCATTTAATTTAACTAGGTTTATATCAGCTTTGCGCCTCAAGCTTGACAATAACGCTTAAGTCAAACACCTTTATGAAGTTGTTTGCTAGTGAAATATTTGCGACTTGGGCTTGCTAGTCTTTTATCTTCCATTGACAACATCACATACCTTTTTGGAGGTGTGTCTTACTTCATTAGATACATGAATGATTGACCTTTATTCTTTTTGTCGACTTTTGTTTGGTGGGCAATCTTTTAATTGCATGTTCCTTTATTGGTAGACAGAATCCTCATTTAAGATGATTATTAGTTGCCTCCTTGTTTGAGTCGCATCAAATTCATTGTTCGCTCGTCATGTTCGTGTAATAATTTGTCATATTGTGGATTTAATTCGGTGTCTTTCTCTCTGGTTTCCTATACATGTGAGTTGACCTTCATTGGTCACATTTCGTCTTGCGAAGTGTCCAATATTTTTGGTTATTGAACCTGAGCACTTGGCATGATCCTCTATGACTTTCATTATTATTGCTGACAAGCAAACTTGCTATATTCGTCCTTAAACTTTTTTCTTGGTCATTTTTCATTGTATTAGCATCTTCTTGATAATGTGCGATAATGGTATATTGATCAAGTCATCACTTTACATTTATGTACCAAAAGTTGGCTGATTTACAATAAAACAGACAACTTTATATTTTTGTACAAGATATTTATACAAGCGCAACATTAGCCTTGATTTTGTAAAAAACTCCTCGAGTAGAAACCTGGTAAGACGAACTATGCCATTTGGTCTTATTTAGCCTGTCACAGGGTTCTTTCGGACCAGCTGAACAAATTGTGCCTTTTGGTCTTATTTACTCCATCGCTGAGCTTACTCGGACCTTGCTGAACAGATTATGCTTTTTGGTCTCTTTTAATCCGTTGCGAGGTCATTCTTCATCATCTTCAACATCAGAGTTAGTAGTCTAGGCAACACGTTGCCTTTTTTCGGGAACTTTCTTCACAAACTCTAGTAACTTTCTATCTTCGTACAGTTTTCATAGTTGCCGTAATAAGTCTCGACACTCACTAGTGTAGTGTCCTATATTATGATGATATGTGCAATACTTGTTGAGATACATTTTATTTTTCTCTTGTCTGATCTTACGAGGAATGGGTAGCATACCTCTATTGTTAACAACATCATAAACTTGCTTAATTGAGACGGTGAGCACTTGGTTAAGGTTTTCTTTATATTCATGATTAGGGTCATAATTGCATGATTTTGCATCCATTTCTATATGATTTTGATGTGCTTATGTTCATATTTGACCCTAATTTGGTATAAATTGTCCTATTAACCATTTCGTGGCAAGAAAATGTGTTTTGTAGTGAAAACGAGCAAAAATCGGCAAGAGACGAGCAAGTTCGTAAAAGTCCAGAAATTGTGAGTTGATTCAATGGAGGCAAATGATATACCATGTCGAAGAGTTCGAAGAGAGGGTTGCAATGGAAAAAGAATCGAGTCAATCGGAGCTCTATAACTCAAGATATGAAGAAAATGAGAAAGTCGAGGATCGATCGCACAAGCCAAAGTTGGACTCGAGCGACCACAAGCTTAGACTCGAGCGACCATGAGCTTCCACTTGTGCGACACCTCTCTGGTTCGGGCGATGAAGGCTCGCATTAGTGACCATACGAGTCTGCATTCGTGCGACACCCCACTGGTTCGGGCTAGGTCGAGTCACACGAGTGACCACACGAGCCAGACTCGTGCGACCACTATGGTCCACTCGTGTGATGCCTCAGATTTCCAATTTTCGAAGGGCAGCTTCGTCTTTTCACGCATTTAATGAAGGGCATATTGGACCAAGCATTGTGGGCACTATAAATACTATACAGATCAGATTCTCAAGGTATCTAAGTCATAATCCAAGGGACATTAGTTCATAATCATAGTGAGATTCTTAGATTAGAGAGAGAGAGGTAGTTACTTGTGGGTTTCTTAAGATTTCTTCTCACAAATTCTTAGATAACTTTTGATCTACCGCTTTGATCGTTGATCTGTTAATTCCTGCATTCTCGTCTCGTCTAAGGGTACATTCTCACCGATTAAATTTCAATTTCCATTGCCGGATTGCTAGTTAGCATTTTAGAGGTAAATTGTATCTTTCCAATTTTCATTGTAATAGGTAAATCTCTTTACATTTCTTGCTTAATGATGATTGTTCTTAGCTTAATTGTTCTCATGTTTACTCAATTAGCCATGAGCTAATTCCTTAATGTGTTAGTGTATGATTCCTATGGAGTAGTGTAGTGATATGTTGATCTTTTGAATGCTTTGAGTTGTTGTATGATCAATTCTCGACATTGATGGATTGTATGAATGCTTGCATGTGTAGATGATAATTAGGGCCATTAGGGAGTTAATCTCTTGCGAAAGTAGAGCTATTTTCCTAAACTTTCTTGTATTAAGGCCAATGCATATCAAGTGTTTGATAAAATTCCTAAGATAGTGAGAATTATCTTTAGTGAATTAGATGAACAATTAGAGGCTTTGATATGTTATTAGGGAAACCTTTTGCATGTTGGAGTGACTTGCCATTGATTGTACACAATCTCATTGCATGGTAAAGTGATGCTTAACTACATGAAACATAGGATAGTACACTAGCACATATTCCTCACATTTGCTCACTTTGCAACCCAAGGTGATAGGTAGTTTACTTCTTTGACGCATTAGTAGACGATAGAAACCTTTCCCCTTTATTGCTTTGTAGCTAGCCAATTGAAACAACGAATTTTCCTTACAAGTTCCCGTCTCCTTTGGGTTCGATATATATTAAAACTTGGTCAAGCTTACCACGCTCATAGCGAACACGTACACTTGCGTGAGGACTCATTTATACTGAACAAGTTTTTGGCGCCGTTGCCGGGGAGTCAGCTTGTTTGTTTGGTTGTTTGTTATTTCTTTTCTATTTGATTGGTTACTATTGTGAGAATTTGATACTCGTTTTCTTATAGGTATATGCACACGAGAAGTCAAGGGGGAGACTTATTACCCTTTGATTTAGATCTTGAAACGAGCCTACAAAGATGAAGAAGAAGAGAAGTTAGAATGAATAGAGAGAACATGGATAATCAAATGAATGAAGCTCGAGATGAAATTAGAGAAGAGGAACCATTAAGAGGACAAGTGCATCAAGGTGAGGATCACTTGGCTAAAAGGGAGGTTCCACAACCACAACCTATACCACGTCAATATCAACCTTATCCACCACCAAATCAACCATGCTACCCACCTCAATATCCTAACTACCCAAACTATCCACCAATAAACCAACCATACTATCCACCACCACCACATAACTATCCTTACTATCCATATCCACCACAACCTCAACACCAAAGACCACAAATTGTGAACCCGCTGCAAAACAATGAACCATTACTCCGAGACTACTTTGAGCCAAGAGTAAATGAGCATTATGATGGTATTGAGAGACCACCGATAGATGCCGAGAAGTTTGAGCTTAACACTAATCTGTTGAAGTTGTTAAAGGAGTCGCCTTTCGAAGGATCAAGTGATCGAGAAGATCCCAATGCTCATCTCAATAACTTCATGGAGTTATGCGACACGATCAAATACAAAGGGATGTCGGATAATGAAAAGAAGCTCTGTTTCTTTAATTTTACTTTGACCGGGAGAGCTAAGACATGGATCCGATCTATGAATCCGAAAGCAGCCACATGGGAGAAGTTGAGTTCACAATTTCTCAAGAAATTTTACCCTCCATAAAAAATGTTGAAGGCGAGGGAAGAGATAAAGACTTTTCGACAAAAGGCAAGAGAAACAATATCTGGTGCTTGGGAGAGGTACCAAACCTTGTTGTCGGCTTGTCCTCAACATGGTTTGAAGGATGAAGACATACTTTTGGCATTCACAATTGGATTGCATGAAGGAGACAAGAATTACTTGAATTCTTGTGCTGGGGGGTCGGTTTGGACTAAGACCGTTCGTCAAGTGAACGAGATCATCGAGAATATAACTGTGAATGATGTTTTTTAAAGAGATTCCAATAGTGGAACGGGTGATCGAGTTGCACTTCTCGAGGAAAGATTGACAAATGTGTGTAATTTGGTCTATGGAGGCCAAAACCAAAACCAAGCTCCAGCTCCTATGCAAGTGAGTGTTGTCGAGAGCATTACTCCTCCTACTACCGCTACCCAAGAAGAAGTGAGTTACATGGGTCGGCCTCAATACAACAATTCTTTCCAAAATAATCAAAGGTCATATGTTGCTCCACCTTTTCGACAACAAGGAGGTCCGTATCAAAATCAAAGTAACCCTCCTTACAACCCGAATAGGAGGCATGATAATTTTTCATATTCTAATCCTAAGGGGGCAATTCAATTGCCACCCGGGATTGATCCGGGCTCTAAGCCACCTAATAATGAAGGGAAAGTGAGCATGGAGGATACTTTGACATTAATTTTGAAGAAGTTGGACAATTTTGAAGTGGAGTTTAGAAAGATGTATAGTGAAACAAACAAGAGAGTTGATGACTTATACACTTCACAAGCAAGTCAAATCAAGAGCTTGGAATATCAACTCTGGCAAATTGCTTCATCTTTGAGTCCACAAATCAACAAGGGTAAGTTTCCTTCAACTACTGAAACTAATCCAAGAGAGCATATTAATGCTATTTCTACTTGTAATGAGTTGAAGAGTGAGGTGTTGAAAAGAAATGCTATGGAGAATTTTCATTTTGAATTGGTGGAGGAAGTTAAATGCGTTAAGGGGAAAGAATATTTTATGAAGGGTGATGAGAGAGTAATGGGGGTAGTTGAGAGAATGGAGAAAAAGGATAGGAAAGTTGAAGGTGTAGAAGAACTAGGGGGTGAGGAAAGAAAGGTGGAAGAAGGGAAAGTGGAAAAAGATGTGAAGGTGGAAATTTCGAAAAGAGTGAAAGATAAGCTCGATGATAGATTTAAGAAGTTCTTTGAGATTTTCACAAAGCTATATTCAAAGATGCCTTTTCTAGAAGCTATTGAGGAATTGCCAAATTATACAAGGTTCTTGAGGGATGTTATGGCAAGGAAGATGAAATCCAATGAACCGAAAATGGTCAAGCTTACTCATGGGAGTAGTGAGTTGATACGAAAACATCTACCTAAAAAGCTTAGAGATCCGGGGAGTTTCATTTTGAGCTGCCACATCAAAGGAAGTAAGAAGATGAAGGCCTTGTGTGATTTAGGTGCAAGTGTGAATATGATGCCACTCTCTATTGCTAAAAAGTTGGGCTTACATGAGTTGAGGCCAACAACAATAAATGTGTAATTGGCCGATGGTTCTAAAGTGAAGCCTAGAGGGGTGATAGAAGATGTGGTTGTTCATGTGGGGAAGTTCATTTATCCTGTTGATTTTGTTGTACTTGATATTGAGGAAGATGTTCGAAATCCTATCATTTTTGGGAGACCTTTTCTTGCTACGTCGGATGCCTTGATTAATATCAAGCGAGGAGAGGTTACTCTTGGAATGAATGGTGAAAAAGCTACTTTTTCAATCCAAGACAATTCCTAGAGTTCCCCAAAGAAGATTGAAGAAGAACTGAACAAAGTATGGGATGGAAAGTGATGAAAAGGTAAAAGACAACATTCTTGATCTTAAGAGTGAACTTTGTGTTGATGATCTTTTCGAAAAGAGAAAAAAGATGAATGAAGATAAGGGGGTAACGCAATTGGTAAAGTAAGTGGTGAAGAAGTGATGTTTTTGGAGAAGGAAATTGAGTGATGTAAGTCACTTAACCCTTATTGATTTTGATATCACTTGAGCTTTATAGCGTCCGGCTAGGGGACGTTAAATCCAAGCGCTAGGTGGGAGGCAACCCACCCTTATATCCTTTTTCATATCCTTGATTTTATTTTGTTGTGATTTGTTTTGCTTTTTGATTCTAGGGGTAGAAGCATGAATGCCATTTTTAGCTCATGATTTTGTGCTTTGATTGCGCTTTGTGGATTTTGTGCTATTATGTGCAAGAATTGATTTGAGGAGCATATTTTGCTTAAGGTTTTGAGATATTCTTGTTTTAGGAGTTGATATGGAGTGTGCATGGTTTATTGATCTTGAGTTTCTTGATTAATCACTCTTTCCAAACTTTATTAGGATTCTTGATCCGAAAAAGTTTGGGGGGTGTGTTTCGTGATTAATTGTTCAATTAATTGCTCAATTTCATGGTTAATTTGATTATGTTCAATGACCATTAATGTTTTATGAGGAGTTTTAAGTTGTGTTGTGTAGGAAAATGGAAGAAAATTCCATGAAAAAGGTATAAAGAGATGAAAATTCGAAGTGGTGCAAAAAGGCTCGGATTCGTGCACTCACAGGCTAAGATTCGTGCACCCAGCAGCTTCGGTTCGTGCGGTGGCTTGCTGGTTCGGGCGACAACTGTTCACACGAATGCTCGCACGAGTCCGGTTCGTGCGATGGCTCACTGGTTCGAGCGACATCGGTCCACACGAATGCTCGCACGAATCCGGTTCGTGTGGCCATAGGCATCAGTTCGTGTGGTGCCTTGCTAAATCCGAATTTGACCAATTTTTGGTCCAACTTTGACTACACTTCCCTAGGTTTGTCCACTCACTCTTTGTCCTCATTTCCCACTTATTTCACACACAAACACACGCTTCTCTCTTCACTCTTGCACTCCATATTCTCTACAAATCAAGAAGAAGAAAGTTGGAGAAAATTTCCATTCCTCAATCTCTACATTTCTTTTTATCAATTCCTTCCAAAGTTATGTTCTTCTAACTCTCCTCATTCTATTTCTTGCAATTTTATTGGAATTCCATGGTAGCATTGTCTAGAATGAGAAATTCAATTTTTAGGATTCTTGAGCTTAAATTGGAATTTTTATTCTAGCTTAATTTTGAGCAATTGATGATGAAATAATGCTATATTGTTGATGGGTAATCCATGGGGAACCCAATTGCATGCTAATTTTGTGAATTTTAGACTTAATTGAGGATTGAATTTTTGAGTGTAGGCATAGTGACGAATTTATGGGAATTTTATGCTAAAATTGAATTGTCATGATATTGTTGTGCTATTGTCAATGGGTATGAGTATATTGATGCTAGGTTGAGTTAATGATGTTGATTCACCTATGATTTTTGCTTATTTGAGGTTTCATTGATATATGACATTGGCATGACTATAAGTTGCATGATTCCCTTGATTCAAGAATTAGACCCATTATGTTCAATCTATCTTACTTAGTGAATGTAGTTGATAATGAATTGAGTGTATTGTTCTTCCTTTGCTCATGTATTGATAATGCTTTGAGCTTTTTTTTTTTTTTTGTAGGATATGTCTAATAGAGGCAAAGGTAAGAGCAAAGCTTCGAGCTCAAGACCTAAGAAAGGATGGAATGATTCAATATGGGAAGAAGAGTGTCTAAAAGAGTGAGGAGAATCACCTACTCACTATGGATTGTTCTTTGAGGAGAAAAGGATCTACTTTATGAAATTTGCTCAAGTTTGTGGTATTGATTTCCAAGCTGGGAGATATTATGATAAGAGTTCCTTAGAAGAGTGTAACTTTGGAGATGACATTGAATATTTGTTTGCTAATATCGGATGGAGCGGATTGCTTAATCTTCAACATTTCGACTCATGCAATGCATTAAACATTGAATTCTTGAGCACACTTGAAGTGAGAGAAGTGGATGGAGTGCCTATTAGAGCAAAATTTCGGATAAAGAATGAGAGCTATGTCATGACAACAAATCAAATCAATGAGATTTTTGGGTGTGAAGAAAATGTTGAGAAAGGAAATTTCTATGTATGGGAAAAGTTTTCTAGAGCTCAAGAAATATGGAGAAGGATTAGTGATGATGAGAACTTCAATCCTCAATTTTCTAAGTCCTCTAGTCTTGTTAATCCTATATTGTATTGTGCTCACCGGATCATAGCAAACACTGTCTTTGCAAGAATCGAGCCGAACAGGGTGAGAAGTGATGACTTGTATATCTTGCATTTGATGCTCACTTCGAAAAAGGCAGACTTCGGGGCCTATCTTTTAAAGAATCTTAGTCAACAAAATGTGCGGACCAATTGTGCTTATGGAGGAATAATTGCACTTATTGCTCAAAGGGTTAGTCCTTCACCCGAAAGGGAAGGTGCAATGGGCGCATTGATTGATGTTGCACACTTGATAAGGTCGAAGAAGTTTAAGAGGAAGATGAAAGTTGTTTGTGTTGTAGGGCGGAATATTCATGACATTTTTCCCTTACTTGAGTATGAGCTAATCACCATCAAGAAGAGTGATAACTTGAAGCTCGATACACCCGAACACATTCACTTGAAGGAACAATTTCATCAAAGGATGAACAAAAGAGCAAGGGGTGCTTCAAGTTCTCAAGCACGAGAAGAAGAACAAGTTGGGGAGGAAGAGCATATGCAAGAGGAAAACCCTTTCGAGCAAGAAGGATTTCGTGTGTTTGAAGGGTTGACGTTTAATGAATGGGGGCATGAAGTTCAATCTTTGAGGATTGATGTGGGAGAACTTAAGAATGAGTATTCTTGTCTTCGTTCCGATGTCACGAGGCTCACTGACACTTATCATTCCCTCAACACTACTGTGAACTCTGTAAATATTCATTTGTAGCTTGGATCTCTTGGTATTTGTGCTTGTTTTGGATTATTGATGAACTTGATCTTAGGATTTATGATGCTTTTATAGAGTGTGATTAATTCTTATGCATTGCTTGATATTGTGTTCACTCTTTTGCCAAACTTTTTAGACTTATAGTCCAAAAAAGTTTGGGGCGGTGTGATCGTTTTGCCATTTTCTTCGCAATGCTATTCTTATATTGATTTTGTAGTGCTTTTATGATGTCTTAACCATATTGCTTAGGATTAGGCTTGTTTTGCTTGTTGATTTTTGGCCATATTGTTGCTAGTTTTGAGCAGTGTGGCATGAGATATGTTTATTATTGTGTGAATGAGTAGAAAGTTCATGTTGGATGTAGTAGAGTTATGGTTTGATTCTTGTCTTGTCTTTTGTGCTATGGATTTGATGATACTTGAGATTTTGATGAAATGAGCATTTTGATATGAAGATGAGTCATGATCACCTTATACCCGTGAGGTTTTGAGCCAAATTTATGCCCGTTTCAATCTTGAATGGATGATTTTTTTCTTGATGTGAGTTCCACACATGTGCATTATACTCTAGAACTTGGCTTTGGTCTTGTTTGAGGCTACATTAGACATTGATTTCACATGATATGATTTGAGGCCATCTTTGATCTATATTGAGCTACTTGCCCTATGAGCCTACCTTGATATTATTATCCATTGCTAACCATTTTGTGCCTTTAAACCTTTCCTTTGGCTAACCTCACTTTAAGCCATTTTCCTTCCTTTTTGGAACTCTCTTGTCCCTATGATTAGTAGAGTGAAAAGAAGGAAGGAAGATTGGTGATATGATGAAGAACATGGTGGCCTAAAGTGGAAGATATGAAGAGTTTTATGCATGGATTGATTTTTTTTGAAAAAAGGCAAGTGCTAGCAAAGCATGAGAAAAAGTTGATTTTTGTTGAGAATATGGTCAAGTTGACCTAGATTCATAATCTAACGTACAATATTATTTTGAAGTGATTGCACTT
>JAPKLY010000099.1:842412-882907 GCA_026898435.1 Prunella vulgaris
CAGATCAAGAATTCTTCATGCCCTATTTCATTCTTCTGAAATTTCCATTCTAATCCACACATGCGCAAAAGACTATAAATCGAGATAGAAGAAAACCCGAGCTATGGAATTCAGGACGATTTCGTAGACTTAGGTAGAAATTAAAGGAAAACATACCTCGAAAATAAATTCTTCTCTGTGTGTGCAACATCGAGGAAATTTTTTTGATTTCATTTGATTTTTGTGTTGAAACGATCTGATTAGGGTTCTTGCTGTGATTGAAACTATCTAAATTTGCTTCCCCTACAAACTGCCCGACATATTTTGTGGAATTCGGGGCTAGCAAACCAGGCTTGTTTTGGGTGGGCGGTTTTTTTTAATGGGGCGGATCGGTTATATTTAGATGAGTCGATCAATAATTGATTATGTGGCAATCCACATGTACAAATCACAGGAAAATTAAAAACCCCCAATTTATCCGTGAGATTTTAAGTATTCAGATAAAAATGGACTAAAATTGAAAAAATGAAGAGTTACATGACTGAAATTGAAATCATCAAAAGTTACATGACTAATTATGATATTTTCTCTAACAATTAGAGTATGTTTATTTATGTATTTAACAGAATTTCAAATCTTATAAGATGAAATAACTCAAAATAAAACTATGCATAAGAATACAAGAAACTATTACAATTGTTTATTTCAAATTAACTCAATATAATTCCTCAAATCATGAGAAAAACAATTTTTAACTTGAATAAATTTGGTCATTTTTTATTAATTTAACTTGAATAAAGACCACATTCATTTCTTGAATGTATAACGCCTTAAAATTAGTTCACAATGAGAAAAATATTATCATTTGAGAATTAATTTTCTCATGTGTTATTTCCTCCGTTCTGGATCTATTTTTCTATTTATGTTTGACACACATATTAAAAAATTATTTTATTAATCTTTTCATCCAATCAAAATAAGATTTTATACTTTTTGTTGTATAAAGTGGGTATAATATAAATATTATATATTAAAATTTATTTATTTATTAAGTGTGTGAAGATAGAGGCAGAGCATTGTGCCTTATGCCTGCCCCGTCCTACTCCATCCTGCCGATGTTATATATAATTATATATTATATAATATATATTTTAGACAAATAAAAAATTATTTTAAAATAAAAATAATGCAACATATTTTTCAAAATATATTCAACAAAATAATTTTAAAAGAGCAACACTTTTGTACAAATTTCTACTGTAGAAATATCCATTTTTAAAAAATTCGCGGATCTAAACCGGGTCGGGTCAGATTTGGACATTTTTTTCGAAAATTCGCGCAACTTATAATTCCAGGTTTTTTCGCTCCCAGGAATGTTACAATTTGGGCAAAGGCGTGTTACAATTAGGCAAAATCTGTGTTACAAATTCTTAAAAAATTAATTTTTTGTACTTTTCAAGTAACTATAAAGAAAATATGTATTTCTGCAAGTATAAATATGTGTTACTTAATTTATTTTTTATTCTCTTTGTTGATTTATGTTAATAATATATTTTTTCGCTCCCAGGTATGTTACAATTTGGGCAAAGACATGTTACAATTAGGCAAAATCTGTGTTACAAATTCTTAAAAATTAATTTTTTGTACTTTTCAAGTAACTATAAAGAAAATATGTATTTCTACAAGTATAAATATGTGTTACTTAATTTATTTTTTATTCTCTTTTTTTATTTATATTAATAATATGTTATTCATGTACTTAATACATCATTTAATACCTTATATATGTTATATAAAATATAATATATATTTTTATAAGGATAAATAAATGTTTGTGCATACAGTAACACACATTTGATCTTGCAGTAACACACATTTACTCTAATTGTAACTCACATTTGCAGTAACACACATTTACACTAATTGTAATATACATTTGTAATAACACACATTTACTCTAATTGTAACACACATTTACTCTAGATGTAACACAAATTTACTCCAATTGTAACATAAATTTGCAGTAATACATATTTACTCTAATTGTAACACATATTTGTTCCTCAATTTTTGTTATTATATGAGCATATAGGATAAAATGTATTTTTATTAAGAATAAATATGTGTTACACATACAATGTAACATATAAATGTGTTACATTGCATGAAAAATATTTACTTCTACAAAAATAAATGAATATGTGTAGAAAACAACATTTAATCTGGTTGTAACACACGTTTTGCCTTAAAGTAACATGCATTTGCCCCAACTGTAACATACCTGGGAGCGAAAATCACAAGTTGCGCGAATTTTGGAAAAAAATACTCAAATTCGACCCGACCCGGTTTAGACCCGCGAATTTTCAAAAATGGATATTTCTACGGATCTTAGATCCGTAGAAATTTGTATATAAGTGTTTGTCATTTTAAAATAATTTTAGATTAGAGTTACAATAAATAAATAATATAATTTAAAATTTATTTGATATATTATAAATGTAGGATATTAGATTTATTTATATATTATAAAATATTATATATTGAATGTATTTTATATATTATAAAATATTAGATATTTATTTAATATATACTACGGGGTAGAATTGAGCGGGTGGGGCAGGACAGTAAAAATGCATACTCATGCCTGCCCTGCCCCATTCTCAAAATGGAGAGACATGATTGCCCCAAATGGAGCAGGTTAGGGTGGGGCAGCTATGGGGCGAGTCATTTTGCCATCTCTAGCCCAATCCACCTGGCCAACTCACGTTCATGGGGCTGGCTGGGTCGGACCATTTTCCAATCGAACCTATAAAAATTGAGTCCAATCCAGGCCAATTTAGTCCACGGGCTAAAGGGCCTGCCAGACCCAATTTTTATTTTTTAAAATAATAATTTTAAAATATATGCTATAAAGTACAAACACTATATGCATGCATAACTCAAATATTTTCCGAATTCACAAGTAATAATACAAATAAAAATAAAATTAAAACGACAAGTATATTATCCCAAAATTTCTTTATCACCATTATTCAAAATAGGTATCAATTAAATGTGTGTGTGTTTTATTAAATTATATATATGAATTTCATAAGTAAATCAATGTATTTTGTATACCCACTTTAATAATTAGAATATTGTTTTAGGAAAATCGATAAACGTGAAGAACGAATAACACAAAATTTGTTGACCCAGTTCACCTGAAAGGCTACATCTGGGGGCGTACCAAGCCAGGTGATTATTCCACTAATTCTGTGTATAAGATTCCTTTATATAGGTTACAAACTAGGGTTACAAGAATATAAGATACATAATGAAATGACTAAACTATCCTTCTATTATTACTTTTGATGAAGGCACATAAATGTAATTTCCTTTAACACTCCCCCTTGTGCCAAATCAAAAGGATGAATGGTGCATGAATGTTGCCCTCGATAAAAACCTTGCCAAGTAACATCTATATAAGAAAAATAAACCTTGGTCGAAGGGGAAATGAGTTGCAACGCACCAATGTTAAGACTCCCCCTGAAGTCTACACCTCTCAACTGATAAGTACATCTATCAAGTGAGCTCAGAAAATTTACACATCTAAATT
Organism: Prunella vulgaris; assembly: GCA_026898435.1. Taxonomy (NCBI): domain Eukaryota; kingdom Viridiplantae; phylum Streptophyta; class Magnoliopsida; order Lamiales; family Lamiaceae; genus Prunella; species Prunella vulgaris. The sequence continues at coordinate 845,987 of JAPKLY010000099.1, forward strand.
CCTTTAAGATGTTTCCCAAAAGTTATCTTTGACAATGATTATGTAAATAGATTAGCCACATTTTCTTTAGAGCATACTTAAATTATTTGAATCTTGAGCGAAGTTTGTTATTGCATGTTATTGAAAAACTTCGGTAATATATGTCTCATATCACCTATATAACACAGATTTATCTGTTCAATGCATGCAATACATTGCATAAAGGATCTTCAGTGGTAGAACTCAAATCACTGACTCCTTGAATGTGTGATGATAGACTTTCATTAAATACACTCACAAATTGCTATATGTAAGGTAATAGTCTCTAAATAGCTTTAAGAGATATCTATCAAAGTTTCTTAGTTGATGCCCAAGATATACCATGTTTCTCATGGTAAATACATAATCAATCTAGGGATGTTTATGTGACTAAGATATAACCAACATTAGTAGAACGAAATAACATATTATTTGGTGTATAAGTGTATAGGATAGCATTCAATATTTTCTCAAGGGTTACAATTTCATATGTGGACCCTTTCAACATTTATATAGTAAATAACATATGCCAATGTCAATGATTTCTTTTAAGTATCAAAGTTACATTCTTGACACTATTCCGATGATATTGTGTTGGTCCTGTAATAAAGCTAGTTAACAAGTTCATTGAGAAAGTAATATCTTGCCGAGTATATTGAGCTAAGTACAATAATGCGCCTATTGCACTTAAACAAGGAATTTAAATTTCTAATATCTCTTCGTCATTTTGCTTTGGACGAAATGGATCTTTCATTAAATCCAAACATCAGCCGATCATGAGAGTGCTAACAGAATGCATTTTGTTCATGTTAAATCGTCTGAACATCTTTTGGACATATGTAGACTGGTGGATAAGAATTCCACAAACTCAATAAAACTGAGTTTTCTCAAGATCCTTTATCTCAATAATTTTAATTAGTTTTAGGATTTCTCTTATTTCATTAAGAGTACCTATGCTCATCATCGACATAAGTATCATAATCGCAAATCTAAAACTCATTTTTCTTTATAAATATGAAGGGGCATTGTTCTTTGTTGTTGTAACCTTTCCCAATCAAGTAGTTACTTGACTTGGTTAATAAAAGGTCATCAGACACTTTCATATATATCTCTGCATTAAGATCCCCATTGAGATATACAGTAACCATATTCATAAGCTGCATTTCCAATCCTTCGGATGCTACTACGCTAATAAAGTAATAAACATTATAACGTTCTTAACAAGAGAGTATGTCTCTTCATAATCAATTCCAGAGCGTTATGAGAAACCTTGCTCCATAAGCCAGGTTTATATATCAGGACCATATATTTCTCATTCGCTTTATGACAAAGAGTTATTTATGTCCTACAGGCTTTACACTTGGTCGGTCTAGCACAACCGGACCAAATACCTGTAACTTTGTCAGAAAATCAAGTTCTACCTGGATTGATTCTTGTATTTTGGCCAATTTGCTCTTTGTTGATATTCTACAACTGAGCTTGGTTCGATTTTATTGTGCTCTATATTTTCTTGAGCAATAGTATAAATAAATACATCACTAATCTGCGTGCAATGTCTGTCCATCGACTCATTTCCACTCTCATAATTAATAGAGATTTTTCATTCTCTGGAATCATATTGAACATTGGAGCGTCCTCCAGTAATGATTCTTGGACATAACTATAAACAGAGATGATCTCATAAGATGTATTTTTGACATTGATGATCAATGAATTGAATTGTGCCACACCTACCATTCCTTCCTTTGGGTGGTGTCAATCGAACCAGGTGACCTCACCATTTTCCTTTTGGGAGCCACGGCCTCAACCACACTTCCACCAAGTATGGTTGCAACACCTTTTCTATGGTGTTGTGCCCCTTATTGGGGACTTCTAACCTTGCAGACACATTTGCAGCTGATATGTATGACCTAGACACTTTAGCAATATCAATGAACACATCAGGCATCGAATCTGTTACGTTCTGGATATTTATTATTTTACATAACTTTCTCATTGTGAAGTTTTGGGGATCAAATGAGACAGAGTGGGAATAGATCACGTTTCTTCCTGTCGTTCCCATAGAAATTTCTTTTTCTTATCTCCCCCTAACGACGGGAAGACTATCTCATTTAAGTGACAATCCGCAAATCAAGCGGTAAATAGATCGTCTGTCAAAGGTTCTAAGTTGCAGATAATTGTTGGAGATACATATCCAATATAAATACCTAATCGTTTCTGAGGACCCATTTTAGTGCGCTGTGGGGGCGCAATAGACACATATGTTGCACAACCAAAGATGCGTAAATGTGAACTATCAGGCTTATATCAAGTTACCAACTGGTACGAAGAAAATGATTGTGAACAGTGGGCCTAGAATGAATAAGTTAAGATGCATGCAGTATTGCATAACCCCATGCAGAGATAGGCATGTTGGTGCGCGAAACCAGTGCCTAACCACCATTTATTTTCTTTAGATGGTGGCCTCTGCGAGACCATTTTGTGTAGCACATGGGTATCAAGATGCTTTACATTGATCCTGATATATATATATATATATGCAATAATCATCAGATGCTTTTGATGTAATAATCTGATATTGTGATTAGGGTGGTGAACCCTAAGACATGTACTTTGTGCTAAGAGTTTTGCATGCACAATGTCTTGTGGACAGTAAAGTGACATGTGACATGTATGTCAAAGTATAATCCAGTACCATAAAATACTTGAATGATCCGCATTCTGGATTAACTAATCCACAAATATCATCATATATCTTGTGTAAGAATGAAATATTTATTTTGCATCTTTAGCATAAACATGTCTCAATGTTATTTTTGCTAAAGACTAGGCTTTGCAGAATGAGTGACTTGCCTTTAAAAGTTATAATGAGGCAGAGTGAGATGTAAATAATATATCCGGTGCTTCAGAAAATAAAATGCGACAATAAAACAACAAGATCGATATCGTGCATTATATCGTTTCTCATCTCATTTTATGTATCACTCGAAAAATAAGAATGTAGCGTGAGTGCTTCAAAATATGAATTATTATACAAAAGCCTATATAAATTAATATCACATAGTCTGTCAGTGATAATGTATAGTTCAAAATTCGAATAGCAGTGAGGTACAACCCACTATATTGACATCTTAGTTCCTTTAAAATGTGTTTTCTTTCACTTTTATTTGATATATAAATTTCATTCTAACAATGTATTTATAAATGACGTTGGTACAAATATTTTTAAAATTTTATATGGTTCTATTAGCTCTAGATGCATATGGAGCTTTTCTAATTTTAACAATTGTCCCATTAGACAACGTTCCTTGTTATTTTAAGAAATCTCATATTCTTTTGAGTTTCAATTGGAACAAGATGATTTTCTTTTCAATTTGAATAAAATGATCTAGTTTTTATTTTGAGTAAAATGATTTGCATTTCATTTAGTATTTCCTTTATTTCGTAGATGTATCACTTTACATTGTGATAATATAATTTTTTTTTGAACCATATATACTAAATAAATTCAGTACTTTTGAATAAAATCTAATGAACCAACGTCAATAAAACTAATGTCCCGTATCAAAATCCAACTCAAAATTCATCAATAGTCTAAATAACTTTAAGACTAAAATGAGTATTTTAAATAAATGAGGCATTATGCCTTTTTAACACTATTGAAGTATGAGGAATTCATGAGCAAAGTCCATGTTGCCATTAAAATTTATTATCGTGAGGCTAATATGGTGGGTATCTTGTACTTTAGATTCCCTATATAATTATAGTTGTTTGTTATAGTGTGCTTGCAATATAATATGATTTGATATATCACTACTACACGTGCGTTATTCTCATATCCATATGGGTTCATTAATCAAAATTAGCTTTGAGAAATTTCTTTGTCCCAACCAATAGATTGTAAAAAGAAAATTGTGTCATTAGCTTGAAGTACCAATTTTTTTTTTTTTAATTGGATAATGTCATTTTCTGTTGTTTACTTTCAACAGATAATAAAATATATTTTAAGAAATAACATATCCTTATTAAAATCATTGACTCTTTCTGTAGTCAAGAATATGAATTTCATTTCATTGGACTATAAGTTCTGGAAGCATAGTATCATGAATGTTTCCAAAACGTTCCTTGAGAGCATCCCACAGTTCTTTGGGTGTTTTCAATTGAAGGTACTCCTAGTGTAGGCTAGGGTCAATATGTCGCCTCAGAAACATAAGGACATTGGTTTTAATCTTGTCAGAAGGCTCTTCATCTTCTGGGTCATCAGATGGTTCGATAGTGGAAAGATAGTCCTTCCCTAAGAAGGTCGTTTCCACATCGGAAACCCAACGGTGGTACTCAAGTCCTTCTGAGTCCAATATTTCAAATTCAGGTCGAGTTGGTTCAGTCATCTGTTTGAACAAACAATGAATGGACATATTAATATTGTAAGCATAGCAATATATTGTAATAAATTACTTTTTATTTCCAATATAATAGTTTTGAGTTAGATTGTGAGACCATGGGTCACATATTTTTTTCGATGCTTTGTGAAAATACTTTATCACAATTATTTATTACATATTTTTATTATTCATGAATATTCTTTATCATGAACATATAAGATATAAACAAATAGTTTTCTAAAAAAAAATTAATTAATAGTATCATGTAATTAGTAATCACTTGAAATTTATCCATGTGAAAATTTCACTATTCACAACAGATATTTGTAATCAAAGTAAACCTAATAAAATTGAATTAGTTAGGTTGAAGCCCATTAATAGTCCTAAATTCATAAGATTTTTTTTAATAGGTGGCCCATTTGTAAATAATAGGCCCAATTAACATTATAATCAAATACCCATTACAGGCTGCCCATTTGAACTAGAGGCAGGCCCTGAAGCCCAAATAAAAAATAAGTAGGCCAAAAATATAAGCCCAATTGATTTTGCATCAACCCAAAACATAAAATTTATCCATTATAAGAAGGCCCAAAATTTCAGAGGCCCAAATATACTAAGGTTTTTGTACAATTGAGCAATACTAAGGTTTTCAGTTTCCGAAGCTCTGGGTTACTAAGGTTTTCAGTTGAGACTTGAGAGTACACATGGTGTATTTAGGCGTAATAAACGCCGACTTCTCCGGGGCCGTTCGAAAAAAATCCGTAGTGCGATGGCCGTCGTCCACGTCGCCCGTTCGTCGCGTTCGTGGATCAGGTCCATTCGTCCACGGCGGCGCCGACGTTTCTTCGTCACGCAAAATAGAGCACCGTTGCGGCGCGCCGGAGAGCGCTATCCCGTCGTCGCGTGTCCGGCGTCCGCAGTTCAGTCCCAGCGCAAGAACAGGGCAGCACCGTCGCAGGCGCGCAGTCGCCGCCGGCGTAGCGCGAGGCCACGTATTGCCATCGCGGCGGTTCGTGGCCGCAGTGTCTTCGCGCCGTCGCGTTTCGCGAAGATGTTTAATTGTGTAAAAACCAGTATCAATTGTGTAAAACTGATATGTTCTTGGAAAAAAAATAGGTTTCTGGAATTTTGTTCGATGAAGATCGAATCAGATTTTGTTTTTGATTGATTTCAGTTTTTTGGTTTTGTTTGCATAGAACAAATAAAGCAGCATAAAACATGTGGGTATACATAAAAATATGTAAAACATAATATCCAGTTTTACAGGTAACAAATTACAAGGCATAAAATATACGATCCATATACACATTCATACACACAAAGCATATGAATACAGGGCATATCAGATTTTTCGTATGAATTTATACCGAGCATATAAATATAGCAAATTTCTCATATGAATCAAACAATATGTATGGCATAGGCAGTATATTAATGTTCATGTAATCCTATAATTATCGAAATATATTCGGATCATGTAAACATAAGGGTATTTAGGTATATGAACAAACATATTTGGAGGATTCCTAACATGGATTTAATATTTTTTTTTTCAGATTAATATTAAAAAGGAAACTCACGGTTTCAGAAAATAATTAAAATTGATGCATATTCGTTCCAGAAACTTCTTGAGCAATCCTCTCGTGAATCCTATTCCTCGTAGAGACTCGTGCTGATAACGTGTTTTAGGAAAATCGATAAACGTGAAGAACGAATAACACAAAATTTGTTGACCCAGTTCACCTGAAAGGCTATATCTGGGGGCGTACCAAGCCAGATGATTATTCCACTAATTCTGTGTATAAGATTCCTTTATATAGGTTACAAACTAGGGTTACAAGAATATAAGATACATAATGAAATGACTAAACTATCCTTCTATTATTACTTTTGATGAAGGCACATAAATGTAATTTCCTTTAACAAATATTTATTTAATTCTTTAATTTTAAAGTTATCTAAAGTTCTAATGTCATTTTGCTAATTATTTGTTATATTTATAAATAATGTAATGGTTTACATGTTAGTTATATTACACGAATTGCAACTCAAAACATATTTGTAATAGCACTACAAGCTTAATAAATATATTATAGTATGCTTTTAATATTGTTAATTATTAAACAATTATTAAATACTTAAAACATTTTTTTAGTATAATCATGTTTGAAATTGTTAAGAAATTAACTATAAATATTTTAAAATACAATTATATAATCTAAAATAATTTATTAAAATATTTAACTTAAAATTAATATATTATTTATTTATTTAGTAGTCAAACTCTATGCTTCAAAATAATAATAAATTAACCTATTTCGAACAAAACAGGCCACCCCCGCGGCTCGGCAGGCCGGACCAAAATGGTCCGATTTTTTTGGGCTACTATATTTTGTGCCCAGCCCAACCTAAAAATCGGTCGGGCCAAGCCGAAATTGCCAGCTCTAATATTGTGGAGCCCCAACTTTTATTTGTAAGTATAAATTGTTTCCAATAATAAAAAGTCAAAAAAATTTGTGGATAAGTAAGAAAAAGTGAAATAATTTTATGGATGAGGATATTAATAAAAAAAAGTAAAAAATGCATTGCAGTGGATAAACAATAAATAAAAAAGTCATCTAAACCTTTTTAGTTGATATTATCTAAAAATACATTTAAATTACACAATAATGTCCAAGAGATCTATCACGGATTATAAGAATGATTCATCACAATCAATTCCTTGAATTATATACAAATTATGATCTTGTAAATATCCCAAGATTATAGGGATTAGTTGACCTTCCATATCTTGTAGATATTGTATAGGCCAATATATTTGTACATGTACATCATCTTTTATTAAGAGAATACAATTATATTTGTTCTATATTTGATTCGGTCGACATGGTGGTACAAATGGAAAGCGAAAAAAAATTGGAGTAGCGGCAGTAGAGATAAGGTGGGAGGTCTCAGAACTGTACCTCTCTTGATACCATATAGAACAAATATAATTTTATTCTCTTGATGAAAGATGATGTACATGTACAAATATATAGGCCTATACAATATCTACAAAATATGGAAGGTCAAATAATCCCTATAATCTGGGGATATTTACACGATCATGATTTGTATATATTTAAGTGACTTGACATATCCTTTGTGGTTAACAAGCTTGCTCAACACATGTCGGCTCCTACCTCCGATCACTGGAATTCAATGAAATGATTATTTCGTTATCTTAAAGGTACCATGCACCACAGTCTTCTGCTTCATCGTTGTGACTCGCTTAATATTACCGCTTATTCTGATTCTGACTTTGGTGGAGATATTTTGGATGGGAAGTCAACTTCGGCATACATTATTTTTCTAAGGTCTAATCCGGTTTCATGGCGCTCTCGTAAGCAAACTGGGGTTGCTCGCTCGTCGACACAAGCCGAATACAAAGCATTGACCGCAGCAGCTTTTGAGGTTTGCTGGTTATATCATCTTTACAACGATCTTGGCATCACATTCTCCCTCCCGCTAGGCTCACTGTGCGATAATATGGGCGCCACACGTCTTGCCCTTAACTCGGTACAACACTCCGATCTATGTTCCCTGTTCCATCATATGTGACATTTTTTCCTTTTCTTTATTCAAATTGGAGGGTTTAAATACTCGTGCGCCTCACCTGTGTTGAGAAAACGTGAGATGGGATGAATTAGGGTTCTTCTTCCCCAAATCACAACTCACAGTCTTTCTTCTTAAAAAAAAACCCCCAAATCACAGCCTACATCTACGAAAATTCTCAAATCATAGCCCCGCTCTATTGAATTGAACAGAGTAGTTCTAATATGTCTTCAAATAATTCATTTGAATCTGAGAGTGTTGACCAAAGAGTGGAGTGTAATTGTGGAAATTATTGCAACATGAGGTTGTGTGATTTAGGGGAGTGATAGATTACTGTGGTTTGAGAAATATATATATATATATATATATTTTTGAAGATGAAGGTTGTGAGTTATATTTGGGGAAGAAACCCTAATTAATCTTGTAAAGATGATACACGTGAGGCGCACGAAAGGCTAAACCCTCCAATCTGAATAAAAAAAAAAATCACGTATGATGACATTGGAAATATGACCGCTTGTATCAGGTTATAGGACTAAGATCAAGAATTTTTGTAACTTAAAGGACTGGATTCAAGATTCAAAACTTAAGAGGACTAAAATCAAGATCAATGAAACTTAAAGGATAAAAAAGTCAATTTTCCTAATCTTAAATATAATTTGGAGTGTGAATTTTGTAAGATTTAATAAGGTGTTTTAAAATGTATTTAACAAATAATTGATTGTGCTTGTGAAGTAGGAAATTTAATACGTAAAGTACTCCATCCGTCATGAATTTATTTTTCCTTAGAGAAGTGATACAAAATTTAATGAAAATTAGTATTATATTGAATTGATAGATAAGGTAAAAAAATTGAACTATTATGGAATCCAAACTTTTATTTATGAGTACAAATTGTTTTCAAAAATAAAAAAGAAGAAATTTTTTTATAGCCTATTAAAAAGAAGAAAATGTAATAATTTTGTGGATAAAAAAGTGAAAAAGCATTAAAATGAATAAACAATAAAATAAAAAAGTCATCTATTCCTTTTTAGTCGATACTATCTAAAAGTACATTTAAATAATATTTCCTCTATCCCCTAAATTTATTCTTACTTTTCATTTTCATCCGTCCTCCAAATTTATTCCCATTTATTTTTCTAGAAAATATTATTTTATTATCACACTTACAAATAATTACTTTATTTTTAGTGGAATCCACAATTATTTCATAATATCTTTACTTTATTTACTATATTTTATTTTTTAAAAAACTCATCATTACACAAATAAAAATAAATTTGGTAACGGATGAATAAAATATTGTCAAAAAGACCTATCAAGAGTGGATAACAATATAAAAAATGCCACGAAGGAACGTGCTTGTAAAACTCTATATATACATGGGATGGGATTCCCATGTGTACTGCACCCACGATTATACTGCACCCACAATTAATAATATAATTTCCCTTTTATCAAACCAAGATCAAATCTCACTTTACAATCTACTGCATTATATTGCATAGTAAGAATCTGCGGTGCACGCATTCTCGCTTCTCGAAATTCAAGCTGCGTTTCGTGATTTATGCAATATCTATCGCTATCAATCTCTCCCTCAATTGCATAAAGTACCTTGTCTGCATTGCGTCCAAATAATTCTTAAGTTTGACGTTTCGTTGATTTTTTTTTTTTTCAAGAGATTTTTGTTTTTTTCTCCGTGTGAACAGTTGAGGAATCAGGTTTGTTTTGTTTAAGGGGCATTTGAGGATCACATAAAATGGCGGCGCTTTATGTACAAACGTTGAATTCGTGTAAATCATCGGCATTTCACTTTTCGGAGGCAGCATACGCCAAGTCGCCGCCTTACAACGCCGCCGTATTTCAGAGCAGGGGTAAGAAATTCGAGGTTTCCGGCGGCGTCGCGAGATCGGGCTTCGTGGCGCCAATCAGGGCAATGGAAGCTTCCGAAGCGACGAAGCAGGCCAACGGCCAGCCGACTCAGTCCGTTCAGAATTCCGCCGGCGATGTCTTCGCTGACGATTCTGGCGGTGTTTCCGGTATTCCATTGACGTTCCTTTTTTCCCCCTGTTTGGTGGTACGAATTTGATACGCTGGAATAATTCTGCTGTCTAATGTGTGTAATTAATTGTTTCTTCTAGGGAAAAATGCCGTTCATATGTCTACAGTGGGGAATTCCTCAAATATTGTGTGGCAAAAGTGTTCTGTGGAGAAGAGCGACAGGCAAGAGATGCTTAATCAAAAGGGCTGTGTTATTTGGATCACTGGGCTAAGTGGATCAGGTTTGTGTATGATTCAGAACTCTTTTCTAAGTTATGATACAAATAAATGTCATTGATTGATAATTGATTGAACTCAGTAAAGCTCTATTTGTGATTCAACACTACCCCACCCTTTGAACGTTTCTTATGGAATTTCTGTTATAGTCTTGGATGTTAGCCTTTGGTATTATGAAAAAATATAAAGAGAGGCATAGATGAAGAGAGACAGTTTCTGACGCTGTTCTTGATTTTCATACAGTGATCTCAAAATATATGAATCTTGAAATCTCAAAAAGAGAAAAAGTAAGGGAATTGGTTAAAACAAATTGTTTGTTTTTCCCTTCTGACATTAGAATTGCTTCCTTGTTCCTCTGATCTTAGCTACATAATTTTAGTTTCAATCATTATTTGTGACTTCTTTGCTGGAAGTACAGGGACTTATTCCCCTATTAATTTCTCGATCTTTTACTCCAGGAAAGAGCACTGTGGCTTGTGCTCTAAGTCGTGCCTTACATGCCAGAGGAAAGCTCGCCTATATCCTTGATGGGGATAACTGTCGTCATGGTCTGAACAGTGATCTTGGTTTTGGAGCTGAAGATAGAACTGAGAACATAAGGAGGATAGGTAGGTCTTTTGGCCTCAATTATGTGTTATTTATTTTGAGCAGACTCATTTCATTTTGTTCAATTGACTATCTTTGGTAAACAGGAGAGGTGGCAAAGCTCTTTGCAGATGCTGGAGTGATCTGCATTGCAAGTTTAATATCACCATTTAGGAAGGAGCGAGATGCCTGTCGAAATTTGCTTCCTGAAGGAGATTTTATTGAGGTTACATCTCCTTCCCCTGGGAATTTGATACTGTGTTTTTTCACTGTATTAACCCAAACATTCGAATTCGTTGCAAAAATTGAACTAAGAAGTTTAAATATGCAGGTGTATATGGATGTGCCCTTGCAAGTTTGCGAGACGAGGGATCCCAAGGGATTGTACAAGCTCGCACGAGCTGGAAAAATCAAAGGTGTGTTGCACAGCTAATGTGGCAGTAACCTGGTCATTTTCCTTTTGTTATATGTATTTGTTTTGCTGTCAGCATATTTAATTACCTTGAAAAGGCTCAATCTTGGGAATACATTAGCTAGTTTGACAAGTTCCTACATCTATCGATTCTCTGCTAATTTATGCACCCATTCATCAATTATAGGAGCTTAAATATAAGTCTGCAGGTGTTGTTATCGGAGTTCTTATTAACATGACCATATCAAATAGTAAGTTCTGTTAAGCTCTAGTTATTACCTAATAATAGATGTCAAAGTGTGGTCTACTTTGGTAAAATTAAGTTTTTTTTTTTTTCTAAATTGTTATTGCCTGGTGAGAACTGCCATCAGTACCGCAGTTGCTGTCTGGGGTGTTAACTTGATATTCCGATTTTGAAAGCGAAGTTCAAATGAAGTAAATTATCCTCAGAATCTAACTACGTAGCAGAGGTTGAAAACCTTCTGAGTTGCCTTAATGTGTTTAGCTGTTCATCTTATACAATTGTAAAAGCATCTATTCTTCTTTTCTTGTAGAAGGCAAAGTAGCAAATTCACATTCCTCCCACATTCAATGTAATTGCTAATTCCCCATTCATGAAAATGATTAGTCTTTCTTGATTCTTACAGGTTTCACAGGTATTGATGATCCATATGAACCACCTCTGAACTCTGAGGTATGCATTTGTATTAGCCAATAAGAAATTTAGTCTGGTGTGAGACCATGTAATATCAAACGATAGATCCAAACTAAATGTATCTTATCCACTTACCCTCGGTTAAAAAATTTCATTACGACTAATTGATAATTTCGTACCTTTTACCTCTTTCAGATAGTATTGCATCAGAGCGACGATAAATGTGATTCTCCAAGTGTAATGGCTGAGAAAGTTGTATCATTCCTGGAAAGAAAAGGCTACCTGATGGCATGATTTGGTAAAGGCAAAACTGTTTAAATTAAAATGATTACCAAGTAATCAGGATTTAGTCAAATTTAATCATGATTACATGGTGGTGAGTTGATTGATCAATCAACTCCACCAAATAATGTAATAAGTTGCTGCAGCTACCTATTCGAGTTGTGAAGAAGACAAATAAATTGGTTGTACCCTATTCAGTAACAAGGATTGTTCTATCTCAAGTTGGTTGTGCAATCCCCAGTCCAAACTTGTGGATGTTGTATTTTCTATTTATACTATGTGCATGTTATTTTTTGTCTATTTACTTGCCAGAGTTTTTTTAAGGTTCGTATCCTCTCCAGTTTTGGGGGAAGTAAATTTCATATATTTTTTTTATGAGGTAAATTTCATAATTTCTTTCAATCCCCACCACTCATTATAACTTGTCCCTTCATTTCATTTTTTTTATGAGAGGTAAATTCTTTCATAAACTTTGTTCTTTTTTTTTTTTTTTTCCTCTGCTCCAAACTTTAAAAAAAATTGAAAAATTAAAACTTAATATTTCAAATTTGTTTCTCTCTTATGCCAACTTGTTTAAATAGCCCTACGGACGGTTCATGAGATTATATTTGTCCGAGGGATTGTATTAAATATTGGTTTCGTGATAACAAATTTTGGTGTCTGCTTTGATAGAAAAACAATTTAGTTTTTTTTAGAATCTTTTACATAGAGAGATCAAAATACTCTCATAATAACTCAAACTAGTACATATAATAAAGTTAGACAAAAACTTTTAGAATCTTTTATATATGAACCACGAATGATGTGTTTAGTAACTTTTTTTCCTACGTAATTCCACATCGCCTGATAGAATCTTGGGGCTTTTGATAGATTTATTTCCATGACAGCTTGTCGGACCTTATTTTTTGTGAAAGGTAAGTCAAGTTGGCCGCTCATGTCCCTCGTGATTATTGGTTCCAACATATACATCACCTTGTTCGATCCTTGATGACTTTGATGTTTGGAAGAGTAGAGCTTCTGAAAGTACCGAATCACAATGTTCTCGATGTCTTTTCTGTTTGAATCCAAGTTCCCATGTCATCGTTGAGGCCTCTAATCGTGTTTTTACCCTTTCTATGGAAATATGTTATGTTCTTGTCCCCTGCATGTATCCATTGGATTCGAGATCTTTGGTGCCAGTGTATTTCATCTTCTAAATCCAGAGCCTTGACTTGTTGTTGTACCTCTGTTAGTCTAGTCTTGTTCTCCATAGAGTCCTCCAATGAACGATGATTGGATTTGGAGTTTTAAATTTTCTGATTAGCACAAGTTGATAGCTCAAATGCCAGTGATTGCAGCTTAATATGAAGATGTTCTTTCGTCTTATTCTGTTCCCACACATTGTTCACCAGGTGTTGCATTTCTAGATAGAGTAGCCATTTGTTCTCCAAAACTAAAATCTCGTTCCCTCACTTTTCTTATTCCAATCAATTCTGACTTCCCTATGATCTGATCAGAAAATATTAAGGTTTGTCGCCTCTGTTCGACCCATTAGATTCCACCAGTCTGGCATTACAAAGAACTGATGCAACAATTCTTTAATCGCTCCCTGATCACGCCTTTTATTTACCTATGTATATTTTGGTTCCTTTACCATCACCTCTTGGAAGTTCGTTCAGTTCAATGAAAACTGCATTAAACTACTCCATTGAATTTCTACATTTGGGGCCCTTCTTTTCATGAGTAAACTTGATTTCATTGAAATCCCCACAAAGCAGTCATGCTATCGGCGTTGTGGTTGTGCTATTTGCAATTCACCTCAATAAATCCCAAGAGCAGTGTCGATTAGAATGTACTTGATCTCCATAAAAACCTGTAAATCTTCAACTATAGTTCCTATCTAGTATACTGTAGTTAATATGGAACTTGGAATACGAAAATAAGTTCACATTAACACCCTCCTTCCAAAATAAAAGAAGACCTCCGACCTTACCCCTAGCATCTATCCTTATCATATTTTGAAAGCCTAACATCATTTTCCACGATTAGGCACTATTACAACACATTCTCATTTCAGTTACACATAGGATATATGGACAATTTTCCTCCACTAAGATGCAAGGGATGAAACTCCCATGGATAGCCTAAACAGTGTGCATTCTAATAAATGATAGTCATGTGGATACCCTCGATACATTGCCCAGTGTGGCCACGAACTCTACGTACCCGACTTCTGCTACCAAGCATACAGAGGATGCACTATTTTGTGCTTCTTAAAATTCTTTGTTATTGTAATAGACTTGAAACTGAATTTCTTCCCAAAAGTTTGCAAACAAGTTCTTTAAAAGGTGGACACCGATTCCCGCTGCTACAAACCCTGAGCTCAAACAAAATATACAAGAATTTTGATTCTTGCCCTTTGATTCCTCAATATCAATATCAGATCTAGATGCATGTAATTTCAATCACTATTATCACCAGATTTATGCCTGAAGATATTATTTTTCTCAATTAAGTCCTCCACCATATCAAAAAACCCAACTCTGCCTTGTGGTTCTTTCTTCCTTCCGAATTCTATTTTTTCCACTTCCTATGTGTGTCCTACAATCGCAGACTATAGAGGATTTCAATTATTTCAAGGCTCATAGCACCACAAGGAAAACCACACCTCGTAAATTCAATTTCATCATCAAATTTCACAAGGGTTGTATATTTAATCATCACAAACTCTCACTCCCACCCAAAATCCTATCTTTTTGTCATGTACTAAACCTACTCCTTTAAAATATCTAGGTTTAGTAAATAAATCCCTTTCTACCTCCTAATATGGTGTGTCCACAATCTGCTATTCTGCTATGTGAGGAAACTCGCAAATGCTTGTATCCATTTTCTAAACTGGAGGGCCATGAACACCAATGGAGCGCCTCAAAGTGTTCCCATCTCCTCTACCATATTCAGCAAGTGAGCCATTGGGCACTCTCGAGATCGTCCCTAGACGAGACCCTCAGCCAGAAGATCAGTGTATTTAGGGTAGGCTAGAAGGGCTAGAATGTGGTGGGTAATGTGGCAAACGTCTATGGTTGTCATTCCTCTCTCAATTTTGCCTTTGGGGGTGAAGATTTGAGAAGAATCATGAGGATGGGGAAGGAGGTGGGGATGATGGTAAAGCACAAGAAATAGGTGCTAAGTTATGGGAATCTGGACCTCTGGGTCATTGCCAGTTGATTGAGGTGGGGTTGGTGGAGGTGGGTCAGAAATAAAGGGATCAGATGTTGTGGCCATTTGTGGAGGTGGGACAGGGTCAGCTGGTGGGTCAGATGTGGTGGATTGTGTGGGTTCTGATGTTTGTGGAAGTTGTGAGTGAGGTGCATCAGAAGCAGGAAAATTCACTTCAAGTCACAAAAGCAGATGAAAAATTAAATTTCGTGCTTCATTCACTTCAAGTCACAAAAGCGACAATGAACAAAGCACAAGGAGCATTTGTAAGCAAATTAAATTTGCACCCAATTAGATGGCAACACGTGTACAAATAATTAAATATCAAATAAATTTTGCTATTTTAATTTTGAGAATTTAATTAAATTAATTCTCCAATTAAATAGTTAAAATTAGTATTTAATACACACGGTATAAGCCTGTCAAATTACACGAATTTCCTGGTACTCGTACATGCTGATAAATACAGTTGAAAATTTCCTAATTTATCGAGATCATATGATATCTCATTAATAAAGGAAAATATCAAATCAAATCAGGACAAATCTGGATGGTTGACTAAATATGCAAGAAAATCAGCATCAGCCAATTAGAGTCCGCCATGTGTCAAGCCAATGAAGGAAAATCTTCATTCCCTCACCCTATAAATAAGGGCCTTCATTAACTCATTCCACACATTAAGAGACACATTGAAGAGCGATTCATAAACATTCAAGGCACGAGCAAGCTCGGAGCTAATGCGAATTTAAAAGTCTCGGCAACTGTACTTGAAGATTCGAAGATTCAAAGGCCATCTTCGAAGCGTTCTTCGTCAAAAGCAAGCAGAAACGTCCTCAGATCCATGAGCAAGGGGCTAAATCCCTCCGATCGAGTTTTTCTCCTCGAAGAAGTTCTTGAAGATTTGAAGATTCAAAGGCTATCTTCAAAGCCGTTCTTCGCTGTCTTCAACGGTTCTTCATCAAATTCATCCAGAAACGCTCTTCGATCAGAAATAAGGAGCTTCATCCCTCTGATCAGACGTTTTTCACTCGAAGATCAACTTGTAGACTTCAAGCGTCCTTCGCCGCCTTCATCAAATTCATCCACAAACACACCCCGATTAGAGATCAAGGTCCAAGACCCCTCCGATCCAGTGTTTAAGCCCAAATCCAACTCGAAGATTTGAAGATAGTTCTTCGCCAAATTCAAAGACGTTCTTCACCAAAAATTTTCAAAGACTTTGTTCAATCCAAGACAAGGCCGTTCGTCCTTGGATAAAGCGTTTTGAAGTCAAAGCCAAAGTCAAGACCAGTAAAGTCAACTTCAAAGAGGAGAATCAGATGACCAAATTAGAGAGAAAGGACACTTAAATTCAAAAGAAATAAAGAATGTAAATTGTTTTCGTGTTTCTCACGAAATTGGTTGTTACAACAGCAACAGTTGCTGGTTCCCCCTCTGCCTCAGCAACATAAGGACCAGAATAGTGAAGCAAGGTTGGAGATCCAGCTTCATCTCCTCCACCAGATGGCTCATCCACCAGAGTAGTAAGTCTATTAGTTGCTGTCCTCCTTCTGCTGTGAGGTACCAGAACCTCAGCATCCTCATCATCATCAAAGAGCAGCTCTCTTTGCAAGGTGCTGAATTGCCCCTTAGACTTCTTAGATTTCTTGGGGAGGGGGGGAGGGGCGATCAACTGACCTCTGAGCTTTCCTCTTCTACTTCTTCTTCCGCAGAGCCAGAAGCAGCTGGAGCAAGAGGTGCTACAACTGAAAGTGCAGTTGGATCAACAGGAGTTGCAGCTGGGGCAGCTCAGGCAACTCCTTCAGCGTCTGAATTAGGAGCCCCCAGAATCTTGTCATTCACCCCTAGAAAAAATTTAGATCTAGGGTACGGAACCAACCAATTCTCATCAAGTTGATGATGAGGTATCAAATAGAACAACAACAAGGTCAGCTAATTGACCAACGAACATCTGGTATTCAGCCTCCAACCTATCACACCGTCTACTTCAATTTCTTCAAACCGTTGGGCCTCTCGAGCAATCCTCTTCCAAAAGTGATCGACCCGGTTCACTTGGACACCGTCGAGAATAGCCCTCATCACACAAATGCGCCTCATTGGCAAGGGGTCCAGACTCTGCTGCTCTCCAAGAATCTCTTTGGTAACTACATCAATAAGAAACCTATTTTCGGTGCAGCATCACCTTCTTGAGATTTGAAGAAATATCTTGATAGTGCCGATGAGCCATCATACAAAATGAGTCCAAGTATGCACTCTCCTTGTAGGTAAGGGCATCAACACCGATCATGGAGATGTGGAACCACCCAGCAACATCACTCTTGGAAAGTTGAAGATATGTCTTCGTCACTCTTGAATAAATCATATCTCCGTCGAATAAAGCCCTAATCAAGAACTGCATCACATGAGTATTTAGAGTCTTCAAACCTTTTGGATGAATGGAGGTGAAGGTCCTCAAATTCCTTGCAGTCAACAAATCCAGTATTTCCCTTACATCTAGATTTCTTGTGGTTTCAAAATTGAAACACATTTCAGCATGCATATCCTTCTCCATCTCTTCCCAATTGGTTGCCATAGAAAAACAGAGAAAATAATAGAGAAATAGAGAAATAGAGAGAAATATTTGAAGAGAGATAAAGAGCGTAAAGAGGAAAAATGAACTTGAGAAGAGATATATAAAGTAGTGTAGATGAGCAGTTTTCAAAAATTTGAGTCAAAACTGATCGTTAGATCAATTAATTTGACATATTGCATAACTTGATCCAAAGGCTCTAATAATCCGACCTTTGAGATTACATAGGTGATGCGTGTGTGCCAGTACGCGTGGTAGATTTTGAAAACTTTTGAGTTGCACAAATTTTGACTTTTAAGAAAAAGCAATGAGTAAAATTTTGAAAGGTTTACTTTTGGGCGGTGAGAAATTAATTACACATTGACATGATTTGAAAGGTTAAAATCCCAAAATTTTTGCAATTAAAAAGATTTTTAAAACAATTTTCTAAAATTATTTTTGAAAAATAGGATCAACCAAATTTTGAAAATGATTTTATTTATTTTCAAAATAAAATAAACAGAGATCAGAAATTTATCTCTCAGCTGACATGGAAAGGTCAGCTGATACCAATAAAGTTGTTCTCTCATCTGCTAATGTTTCTAGTGAAGGAGAACAAGAAACTGAGTGTTGACAATCTGAGACTAACTGAGCAACTGACCTAGACAGATATTGAAGAGGCTTTTATTTTAGTGAAGCTAAATCTGGAACTTGACTCTGTCAAGTTTGATTTTGCTGAGAAAGAGAAATTTCTGAAATCTCTGACTGAGGAAAATGCCTAGAAGGTCAAAGATATTGAACGACTTCAGAAGAAGTTTGATGACCTTTTCACTAGACATGAAATTCTGAAAGAAAATGAGGGAAAACTTCAGAAGAAGACTGTTGTGCTGAACAAATCCTCAACTACTATTGAGGAAATTAATAGCTATCAGTTATTTGAAGCTTCAAAAGAAGGACTTGACTTTAGTCCTTTGAATCCATCCAAGGGCCAATCTAGTGTTGCTTCAAGGAGCAATACTAAGAAGGTGTTTGTGAAGCTTGGTAAAGGTGGCAAATGGGCTGTACACCCCATTGACGGTTTAGAGTAGGATAAGGAACCTGCTGAACTTGTTAGGAAAGGGGCTAAAAATGTGAGGCCAAAACCCAAGAAAGGAAAGACTAAGCCAAATCACCATGAGCCTGAGGCTTCAAGCTAGGGTAGACCTCAGCCTAGGCAGAGGAATTCTCAGGTCAGGATCTTGAGAGAAGGTCTAACCTGATAGCTCCTAAATGGTTCAGGCAACCTGAGGCCTATAACTTCTGTCATAAACCTCATGTACCTAGAGGTTCTAGACATCAGAGCCTTTCTCAACAGGAACCTAGACTTGCTACACCTAAGCCCAAGAGGAACAGATGGTCAACCCCCAATAAAAATCCTAAGGCTCCTGTGCCTCAGAAGGCTGACATACATACACTCTCAACTTCTCAGGAACCTAGGAAGAAGAAGACAATGTATGTTGATGTGACTGGGAGACAAATCTACATCTCTAATGAAGTCAAAGTGGTTAAGCAGATTGGGCTGAAAGGTACAATTGACATAATAGAACCAACACCAAATGGGTACCTGAAGTCTGAATTCTTTTCGGTGTCGGTAGCTCAAGACACATGACAGGATCAAAGGATCTCCCGCAAGTGACCTTTGGTGACATCTCAAAAGGTTTAACAAGAGGTTACAGTACTTTGGTAGATACTTTGCATGTGCACAATGCGTCATTTGTGGATTGTTTGAAGCATAACGTGCTCTCCACTAGTTAATTTTATAGATGTTACAATGTTAAATTTACATCTAACATATGTTTGGTCAAGAATAAGTCAACACTGTAGGTGCTTACATGTGTTGGGAGAGGAAATACCTATTTTGCTGACTGGAAAAGTAGCACTCCTAAAACTTGTCTCATTGCTAAAAGTTCTTCTGAGCTCGATTGATTTTTGGTACAAGAGATTGAATCATCTGAACTTTAAGATCTTGAGCAAGATATCAAGACTTTCACTTGTTGAAGGTTTGGCTAATGAAGTTTTTAACAAAGATCATCTGTGCAGGACATGTTAGGAAGGCAAGCAAGTTAGAGCCTCATTCAAGGAGAAATAATCCTTCTATATTGACAAAGTACTTTAGCTCCTGCACATGGATTTATTTGGTCCTATTACAATTGTAAGCTTGAATGGTAGGAAATATACCTTTGTTGTTATTGATGATTATTCCAGGTACACATAGGTTATATGCCTGATTAGCAAGAAGGAGACACAAGTGAAGCTTCCTGAGCTACATAGAAAACTTATTAATGAGCAGAATTAAACCATGTGAAGATCAAATAAGAACTTGGAACTGAATTTATTAACTCTCATATATCTAATTTCTATAACAAAAATGGTGTTGCTGAAAGAAGGAATATGACCCTAAAGGAAGCTACCAGGACCATGCTAGCTAAGTCAGGATTGCCCTAGAAGTATTGGGCTGAGGCAATCAACATTGCCTGTTGATTAGAATCATAATTGCATCATTTTGCATCCATTTTAACATGATATTGATTGGTTTATGTTCATTATTGACCCTAATATGCTATACGTTGTGCTATTAACCCTTTTTGGCAAGGAAGTTGTGTTTTATAGGTGAAATCGAGCAAAAATGAGGAAATCGTGATTAGAGAGAATGAGATGATGTGATCCGAGCACATGGGGAAGCTTAAATGACTCAAAGGTAGGAAGCTTGGATGAGCCATAGGATAAAAAATGAACAAGTAAAAAATGGACGTCGGAAAATGGCCGTTGACCGAGCTCATTTGTACTATTGACCGAGCTTCCTTGTACAGATGGTCAAGCGAATCTTCTTTGGAAGTCAACTTCATTGGTGCTCGATCATGTGCTGTGGACCGCTCGATCATGAGTGTCCGAGCACCGGTAGTTGAGTGACCGAGAGTAGCTTCGGAATTTGACCAAATTAAGGGCAACTTCATCTTTTCGCGCGTTTAATGAGGGGCTAATTGGTCTAAGGATTGTGGGCACTATAAATATTTCAAGGATCCGATTTCTAAGGAGCTTTTTAATTACTTTAGATTCATTAGGTAGTTTTAGAGAGAGATTATGAAGTTACTTAGTGGGTTCTTAGTTAATCTTCATACTTCTCTGTACAATTTCTTGTAATCCAACCATTAGATCGTCGATCCGTTTATTCTATTAGATTAGTCTCGTTATTAGCTACATTTCTACATTTTAATTTTGCGTTTGGAGATCCGGATCAAAAGATAGCATTTGAAGGTAGTAGGAGAGTTTTTCAATTACTTCTTAATTGGTAAGATTTTTGTAATTTTCTTTCAATTTAGTCTTAATGATGATATTTAGCTTCTTAATTGTTGTTTTGTATTTCCAATTAGCCATATAATAATCTCTTATTGCATTGGTGTATGTATACTATGGTGTAGTTTAGTGTTCTATTAATCCCATGCATGATTAAGTGATCTTGATTAATTAATTCTTTAATTTGATGATTTGTTTGAATGCTTGGTATAATCAATTGTAAGTTTTGAGCCTATATGAGTTAGCAACACATGAGAATTGAGTTAATTCATGCATGTTTTTAATTTTTTGTGCCCACCAAGTGTTTGTTTTAATGCTTTTACGTCAATGAGAATTGCTTAGAAGCTAAGATCTCTCAAATGGAGTATTGGGTGTTGTAGAGAGATCTAGGCACTTGATAGAGCACTTAGGCTTGATTAAGACATCAAGGGATCTTGCATGCTAGGATTGATAGGATACTAGATGAACCATAGTAGGATTACTCCAATGCACATCTCCACACATTTGCTCACTTGTAAAGGGGTGATAGTTAGAATTTACAATTTCTTGTTGAAAAGTAGATAGAATTCAAGAACCTTTCTTGTTTTCCTAGCAATTGCTTTTGTAAAAAACCACTACTAGCTTAATATCACATTGTTTCCCTGTGTTTGATATGTTATTACTTGGTCAACTTGCTTAAGCCACAACGTCCACGTACACTTGCGTGAAGCTTACATGATACAGGGAAACAAGTTTTTTACGTCGTTGCCGGGGAAACGATGACTTTGTTAAGCTAGGATTGATGCTTACATTTCTTTTCTTTGTTTTTCTTTATTTGTTCTTAATTGTTCTTGGTGAGTGTTGATACTTGCTAACTTTTGTAGGAGTGAACTCAATTGAAGATGGACGGATACAATCAATACTCATATTCTCCACAATATATCTATCCTCCTAAATCATATACATATCAACCTTACCCATATCAACCACCACCTCCCCAAGGAGATCCTTATCTTTCTAGATCATATTCATATCAAGATTCCTACTCTCATCATTACACTTATAGAGATAAATGTTCCTACACTCCTTACCAAGATACATACTCCTCCAATCCATCTTCTCCTATGCCCTTCCATCAAGATAACACTTCCTCAAGCTATGTTAATGAGACTCTAGCTCACATTATCAAGCAAATAGAAGAGATGAGAAGGGAAGATGCTAGGAAATTTGAAGAGACAAATCGAAGATTGAATGAAGTTTGCAATGTTGAGAGTTTACCTTCACTTATACCTTATTATTAAGAAGAAACTCCTCAACGATATGTTGATGAGACTCTAGCTTATATTGTTAAGCAAATCAAAGCGATGAGAATGGAGGATGAAAGGAACTTTGAAGAGATAAACCAAAAGTTCAATGAAGTTGACAAATCTCATTGTAATTAAGAGCTTGGAGATCTAAATGGGTCAATTGACCAAATCATGTATCCAAAAAGTCTATGAGTTTGTGACGATAAGGTGGAGGAGGAAAATGGGGAGAACTTAGATGATGGAGTTGGTATGGAATTTGATATTCCATTAGGTGAAGAATAAGAAAGGGAAGTGGAAAGTATGGGGGAAGAAGGGAATGTGGAAGATGAAAATGAAGATAATGATGATCATGAGGAGATTGGAGCTCTTTCTTTTCAAGAATTTTCCAATATTAAGATTTCTACTAGTCCTCTTCATGATTGTATTGATTATGATATTACTCTTCTTATTGATGATATTGCGTATAATATTTCTCATGTTGAAATTGTTAGGGATCAAGAAGAGGAGAAGGTTGGACTAGAAGAGAAAATAAAAGAGAGTGAAAAGGAAGAGGATAAAGATGAAAATAATGAGAGTGGAGAGGATGAATATAATGATGAGGATGAGTACAAAGATCTTTATGATTCCTTTGATTTTGAGATGAATTTTCTCTACGATGATGATGAGTTTGTAGAGATCAAAGATCCTTGTGTTCAAGAAACTTCCGATCTTAAGAGTTTTACTAATTCTCTTTATAGTTACATTGATTATGATATTAATCCTCTCTATGATGATAATGAATATGACACTTCTTGTGTATGCATTGATAGGAATTAAGAAGAAGAAGAGAACGAGGAAAAGGACAAAGAGGACTCAAGAGTTGAAAGTGAAGATGTAGAGTCAAAAGTCCAAGAAGAGGAAGAGGAATGTCCACTAATGGACATGAGCAACATTGAAGAGAAACAACAAGATGAACTGGCAGATGAGCTTAAAGATGAAATGAACATTTCTAAACCATTAAACTCTTCCGCTTATGCTTTAATTGATAATGTTGTTTATTGTGAATTTGTCTTACCTCTTGAATCAATTGACTATAAAATTGAATTAAGAATTCTCTTGGGCATTTATGATAATAAGAGAAGGGGGTGGATAAGGTTGAGGAGAAAAGAAGAGAAAAATAGTTGTGCTTACAAGTTTAAATTGAGAAGGAAAGTGGGTGTTTGGAGTAGAAATCCTACAAGTTTCCTTAATCATGAAGCTATGAGATTAAGATATGACGGCAAGGATGACAAATATCCTTCGCCATTTCGATAACCTTGGTGTCGTTCGGCTAGGGGACGTTAAATCTAAGCGCTAAATGGGAGGAAACCCATCCAAAAATTTTTTTTGCTTGTTTTGTTGTTTTCTTTGTAGTTAGATATTTTGGATTGTTTGATTTGTTTGTTTTTTGTAGGAATTGGAAGCTAAGGGATGTGTTTTGGAATTCATAATCACTTATATGAACTAGTGTGTACTTTTAATTTGGTTGGTGCATTTGATTTATCATAGTTTGGGGGAGTTGCCTTTTGGTATATATTGTTGTTTCTTGGTTGAGTTGAGCTTGTATATGCATTAGTTAGTTTATTGATTCATTGCAAATCCTATTTTCATCACTCTTTGCCAAACTTTTAGGATCTTTGATCTGAAAAAGTTTAGGGGGTGTGTTCGTTCATCAAATTTTAGATTTGCAATGATAATTGATGTGAATTGTGAGCTTTAGAAGGATGTGTTGAGGAAAATTCCTCCCACTCGCCCAAGAAGAAAATTATCTTGTGAGTGCTAATTCATCTCTTCCATTCCAAATCCAACTCAAGGTATGGTCTAACACTCTTTTATCCTTACTTTGCTTTCATTCCTAGCTTTATTAGATTTGATTTTAGATTGCTATTTTGAGCTTGATTGAGATTCTTGAAGTATTGGTTTGATGAGAGCTTTGCATATCATATTTTCATCACTTTTGCCAAACTTTTAGGATTCATGATCCAAAAAAGTTTGGGGGGGGGGTGTGTGTGTGTTCGTTTTTCAAATCTTATTTGCAATGCATGATTATGTAGATTCTTGGTGCTTTGATGATGCTTAGTTGTGTTGCCATAGATTGATTATTCAATTTTTGCTTGGATGTTGATTGCCATTGTTGCTAACTTAGGGAAATGATGCATGAGATAGGTTTATTGTTGTGTGTATGATGTAGTTAGTGCATTGTTAGATGTAATGTGTATATTGCTTAATTCATTTTTTGTCTATAGTGTAGTTGATTCTTTGATGCTTGATACATGAATGATGTGTACATGTTTGATATGATATGAGTCTTGATCACCTTAATCCGTGAGGTTTGAGCCTATTTTTTCCATTTTCATTTAAAACGGATGACATTTCTTTGATGTGAGATCCACAGGGTGCATTTTCACTCTAGAACTTGATTTGAGTCTCATTTGAGATCACATTTTGTAATGAGTTGTCAAAAATGATATAAGGTCATCTTTGATTTTATATGAGTCACTTAGCCAAATTATCCATACCATGACATTGATTCCATAGTTAACCATTTTGTGCCTTTAACCTTTTTCTTTGGCAACCTATGATTGTAGCCTAATTATCCTTCATTTTGAGCCTTATTTTCCCTATGACTAGTGGAGCTTTCATGAGGATAAGAGGGTTACACGTGCTTTAAAAGAGAGTTTGGTGGATGAGATGGTGAAGAAAAGTGAAAGAAGCAAAAAATGAAGATGTAAAAAATGGAGGTGAAAGTTGTGTTGAATGAAAAAATTTGAAGAAGGGCTTATGTGCCTAATGTGTTGGTGATGTGATACAAAATTGCAAAAAAAAGAAGTGGAAAAAAATGCTTGAAAGGAAGAAGTGTGAAAAGAATTGTTATGTGGTTGAAATGGTGTTGCAACTTGATCACTTGCAACCTATCTTGTAAAAAGTAGAGATATTCTAGCTAGGTATCTTGACCTCTTGCTCCACTAGATTGAGAGTCACTTCTATCCAAAATATCCCACCCTTACCAAAGAGCCAACACTACAACCAAATAAAAAGTCCTCTTTGATTTGATGATGAGTTACTTGACAAATGGTGAAGAATTAGAGACTATTATCAAGCCTATGGTAGTGGATGTATTTTGTGTGATATTGAGAGAACCTCATACACTTGAGAGTTGAGTTATACACTTCCTAGTGAGGATCTTGACACATTGATTTGAACATGTGTGCATTGATGTTTATGTAGATGGTTGATGAGATGACACTACATTGATATATTGCATGAATTAGGTAATGTATATATGGCATTTGATTGTGTGCTAGATGCTCATTGATACAATTATTACCCTATCTTATCGCTTCGTTGCCCGAGGTCGTGCAACAATCTAGTTTGCGGGTGTGATTAGGGCCATAATTACATTATTTTTAATCCATTTTAGCATGATATTGATTGGTTTATGTTCATTATTGACCCTAATATGCTATACATTGTGCTATTAACCCTTTTTGGCAAGGAAGTTGTGTTTTATAGGTGAAATTGAGCAAAAACGAGGAAATCATGATTAGAGAGGATGAGATGATGTGATCTGAGCACATGGGGAAGTTTAAATGACTCAAATGAAGAGCCTAGGAAGCTTGAATGAGCCATAGGATCGAAAATGAAAAAGTAAAAAATGGACGTCGAAAAAAGGCCATTGACCGAGCTCATTTGTACTGTTGACCGAGCTTTCTTGTACAGATGGTTAAGCGAATCTTCTTTGGAAGTCAACTTCATTGGTGCTCGATCATGTGCTATGGACCACTCAATCATGAGTGTCCGAGCGTCGGTAATTGAGTGACCAAGCGCAACTTCGGAATTTGACCAAATTAAGGGCAACTTTATCTTTTTGCGCGTTTAATGAGGAGCAAATTGGTGTAAGCATTGTGGGCACTATAAATACTTCAAGGATCAGATTTCTAAGGAACTTTTCACTTTAGATTCATTAGGTAGTTTTAGAGAGAGTTAGGAAGTTACTTAGTGGGTTCTTAGTTACTGTTCATACTTCTCTCTACAATTTCTTGTAATCCAACCATTAGATCGTCGATCCATTTATTCCATTATATTAGTCTCGTTATTAGCTACATTTCTATAGTTCAATTTTGCGTTTGGTGTTACGGATCAAAAGATAGCATTTCAAGGTAGTAGGAGAGTTTTTCAATTACTTCTTAATTGGTAAGATTTTTGTAATTTTCTTTCAATTTAGTCTTAATGATGATGTTTAGCTTCTTAATTGTTGTTTTATATTTTCAATTAGCCATGGGCTAATCTCTTGTTGCATTGGTTTATGAATACTATGGTGTAGTTTAGTATTCTATTAATCCCATGCATGATTAAGTGATCTTGATTGATTAATTCTCTAATTTGATGATTTGTTTGAATGCTTGGTGTAATCAATTGAATGTTTTGAGTCTATATGAGTTAGCAACACATGAGAATTGAGTTAATTCATGCATGTTCTTAATTGAATTTTGTGCCCACCAAGTGTTGTATTAATGCTTTTATGTCAATGAGAATTGCTTAGAAGCTAAGACCTCTCAAATGGAGTATTGGGTGTTGTAGAGAGATCTAGGCACTTGATAGAGCACTTAGGCTTGATTAAGACATCAAGGGATCTTGCATGCTAGGATTGATAGGATACTAGATGAACCATAGTAGGATTACTCCAATGCACATGTCCCACACACTTGCTCACTTGTAAAAGGGTGATAGTTAGAATTTACAATTTCTTGTTGAAAAGTAGATATAATTCAAGAACCTTGCTTGTTTTCCTAGCAATTGCTTTTGTAAACAACCACTACTAGCTTAATATTTCATCGTGTCCCTGTGTTCGATATGTTATTACTTGGTCAACTTACCTAAGCCACAACGTCCACGTACACTTGCGCATACACGATATAGACAAACACCTGCTATACTTAAAATTGATCTATGCTGAACAAACAACATGCTCAGACACCCTATGACACATGGAATAAAAGAAAGCCTCGTATATCCTATTTTCATATTTTTGTGTGTAAGTGTTTCATCCTGAACAATAGGAAAGACCAGTTGAAACCTCTGATAGCAAATCTGATGAATGAATATTTTTAGAATATTCTGAAGTCTGTAAAGCTTTCAAGGTCTATAATTTTAGAACTATTGTTGTGGAAGAAACACCTTATGTTGTGTTTGATTAATCTATTACTGAGCATAGGAACTAGGTTCCAAATCCTGACAGTGATGAGGTGTTGGTCTCTTTAAGTGGTGAAGTTTTAGAGGGGGGTGGGGTGAATAGACCTTCAAAAATAATTTTTAAACTTTTAAAAATGGGATACTAGAACCTTCAAGTAAAAAAAAATCAACAAGATTTGGATCCACAAAGGTTACAACTGTAGACTAGACAATTTACTGCTGCAAGTTTTCAAGATTTGATAGATAATCAAACAACTTGTAGATACTTTCAGAGGGACCTTTCACACTTAAGAGTGCATTGAAAGACCTCTGTATGGTAGCAGAAATAGTGTAAGTGCAAATGGAAAAACAATATGAATGGTGGAGTTTACAGCCAATGACTATAGAGTCTACAGCTGTAGATTCTAGATTGTTGATGCACTTTTTAAGTAGGTGAATGATGAGGTGTTTTATACTAAGCACATCAACAAAGCTGGAATGAATCTCATTGAATAAGCAGGTAGGACGTTTAGGATAATAAGCACATCACTGTTTTGCAAGAACTTCATTATGAAAATGAATTTCGTATCCTTTATTCGAATGAATTCGTTTACATTATATAGAAATTACAAGCACGAGGTGGTACATGCCTGCTTCATCAAAAGCTGCTGCGCAGTCACAAGCCTGCTTCACTATAAGCTGCTGACTCGTCACCAGTCTACTTCACTATAAGCTGCTGACTCGTCACAAATTTCTTCGATCTCGTTCTTTCTTCATGCTTGCTCAACTGTTTAGCCAAAAGGTGTCTACGTGCAAGTGTACACGATCGTTATTGCGATGACAAGCTTAACCAAGTTTATTTAATATCGAACCTAAAGGAAACTGGGATTTGTAAGGTGAGACTATTGTTCTTGATTCAAAAACACAAAGCAAATAAAGGGATTCGGTATCTATGTCTACTAGTGCGTCAAACTTGTAAACTACCTATCACCTTGATTCACAAAGTGAGCGAGTTGTGTGAGAAGTGTATTAGTGTACTATCCTATGTTTCATGTTGTGAAGCATCACTTACTCATGCATTGAGGTATTGTACAATCAATAGGCAAGCCACTCTAATATGCAAAGGCCTCCCTAAATGCACATAAGAGCCTCTAATTGTCTTTCCAATTCTCTAAGGTAATTCTCACTATCTTAGGAATTTTAACAAACACTTAGTATGCAATGACCTAATAACAAGAATGTTTTAGGTAAATGGCCCAACTTTCGTATGAGACTAAGTCCTAATGGCTCATACAATCAATTATGCATATAAGCATTCATACAAACCATCAAAATAGAGAATTGATCATACACAACATCTCAAGTATTCATAAGATCAACATGAACACAACATTAATCCATACGAATCATACACCAACACACAAAGGAATTAGCCCATGGCTAATTTAATAAGCAAAATAGAAATTGAAGGAACTACATTCATCATTATGCAGGAATTGTAAAAGTATACAAGAATTTACCTATTACAAGTGGAATTGAAAAGATACAAGATTACCTATACAAGCTAGAAAATGATCCGATAATAGAAATTGAAAATCAATCGGTAGAAATGTAGCTTTAGCTATGCTAAGAATGCTGGAGAAGACGGATCGTCGAACCAAATGGTAGATCAAAAGTTATCTAAGAAATCGGAATTGAAAATCTAAGAACACTCACTTGGAAACTACCTCTAATTTCTCCTAATCTAGTGAGAGAATATGAATCTAAGAAAATGATAAAAGTCTTTTTAGAAAATCTGAGATAGAAGTATATATAGTGCCCTTGGATCATTGACTAAGATGCCCTTTATTAAAACGTGCGAAAATACGAAAATAGCCCTGCAAATCCACATTTCCGGAGCTGCTGTCGCCCAAGAGCTGAGTAGCTGTCGACCACTCGGGCAACAGCTTGCTCGACAAAGTGCCCCCATGTCGCACAAGAACTGCCAAGCTGTCGACCAAGCTTAGTCGACACGCTCAGGCGACAA
Source organism: Prunella vulgaris (assembly GCA_026898435.1). Lineage (NCBI taxonomy): Eukaryota > Viridiplantae > Streptophyta > Magnoliopsida > Lamiales > Lamiaceae > Prunella > Prunella vulgaris. The sequence goes on from JAPKLY010000099.1 coordinate 875,770, forward strand.
ATGGCTGCCGATCCAGGTAAGTTGGTCGACATAGGCCTGTCGTCCGAAGAAGGGTTCCGTGTAGTCCGAGGCCTTAGTCTCGGTCGATGCGCAACTTCCTTTTGTCATATCTTGAGCTCTAGAACTCCGATTGACTCGATTCTTCTTTTGTTGCGACCCTCTCTTCAAGCTCTTCAACATAGGATAGCAATTTCGCCATTTTGCTCAACTCCAAAATTTGGACTTTTCTCGATCTTGCTCGTTTCTTCCTTATTTTGCTCGTTTTCACCTACAATCACAAGTTTCTAGCCAAAAAGGGTTAAATACACAAAGTATCACATATTAGGGTCAAATATGAAGATAATATCACCAAAAGATTATAGAAATGGATGCTAAAACATGCAATTATGACCCTAATCACACCCCCAAACTAGATTGTTGCTCGGCCTCGAGCAACGAAGAATAAGATAGGGGAATAATTGTATGTATGAAGCATCAAGCACACAATCAAATGCCATATATACATCACCTAATATCATGCAATCTATCAATGTAGTATCATCTCATCAACCATTTACAGAACGTCAATGCACACAAGATCAAATCAATGAGTCAACATTCTCACTAGATAGTGTATCTCTCAAGCTCTCAAGTGTATGAGGTTCACTCAACATCACACATAGTACATCCACTACCATAAGCTTGATAAGAGTCTCAAATTCTCCACCACTTGACAAGTAATTCATCATCAAATCAAAGAGGATTTTTTATTTGGTTGTAGTGTTGGCTCTTTGGTAAGGGTGGATATTTTTTGATAGAAGTGACTATCATACTAGTGGAGGAAGAGGTCAAGACTCTACTCTTCCAAAGATAAGTTGCAAGTGATCAAATTGCAACACCATTGTTGGTCCCGGAACGAGTTAAATCAGTGTATGGGGGGGGAATACACTGATGTCAGATTTTTCTGAAAGACTCAGAAAAATGCTCTAACGCACTCAGTCAGGATTCCCTGAAGTACTCAGTATGCTGAAGGTCCACAGGGGCAGCAGGGACGGTTCAGTAATGAGTCAGATAAACTGAGTATGAGTAAAGTGCTCGGAAGCTCAGTAGAGATAACAAACCTACTGACTGCTCGGAAGCGAGTCAGTTGGACCACTATCTCAGTGAGCCAGAGTACGTGCGGAAAGTGAGCCCTTAGATTCTACTCGTTTTAGTTTCTGAAAATGTTTTCTCTGAGTTGCTTAGTAAATTGGTGGTTAAGGCTGAGTGCACAGTATTCAGATTCAGGATGATTGATTCAGTCCTTAGGTTAAAAACAATGCAGTATGTTTAGTTTAATATGATAACAATTATGATCCTGAACAGAACAGTAAATCAGCACACATGGGACTTTTTAACGTGGTTCGGAGATAACCGACTCCTACGTCCACGACCTGATTAACAGGAAGTTATCCTCAAAACCCTGAGGATAGGTACTTGGGTTTTACGTGCCAAGGGACACGAGTAGCCAACTTCCTCTCTTAGGAACTGACCCCTGTGCGTTTTACAAGTCCCAGTCCTTCTAACCAACCGATCTCACACCTTGAGTGGTTTGGTATTCTGGTTTCCAACTAAGATAGCTCTAGCAATACAAAATAATGCTAAATAATAGAGCTATCGTTCTAAGCAAATACAGAGTGAATCCTACTACAATACTAGGGAAATTTAATTGCAGAGTGTTGTTTATGGTATGCTTTGAATTCTTGGATTCTTGAGAGTTTTCTCTTGGAAATTTCCCGTTAACCTTGAATGGGTGCAAGATTCTCCATATTTATAGGCAAGATTCAAAATAGATCCGTTGGAGGAGATTAAATAAAATCTTTCCTATTTTAGGTAGATTGCAGGCTAGAAATATTGTTTGACCTACCCGCCATGCTTATTCTGGCAAGTTGTCACATCACCTGCAACTTTTTGAGACGCATTAAATGCCGCATTAAAGGCTGCGCAGACTCCGTGCATGCGTGTCGAAAGATCATTGGCTCTCCGCTATAACGGCTAGTTGACCTTCAGACATTTATCCTTCCTCGTACATTCAATGCTCTGAGTCTCTTGTTAATAACTCAGTCTGAACGTGTCTTTAATGGAGTCTTACTGACATTCTCTTTGTCTCTTGTCCCATAGCATAAATAACCTTTTACTTTGGACTTACATGATTCAGGTGATCTGAACCACGGCCTGAGTCAGGTCCTATGTACATTCAGCACAGCCTGATAGGTTATTCAGCCCAGTATGTGTAACCTTTTTGCTTCGGACTTACAGGATTCAGGTGAACTGAACCAAGGCCTAAGTCAGGTCTTCAGTGCATTCAGCACAGCCTGATAAGTGACAATTACTCTTCACTGACTGACTTCTGTCCTGAGTATGCTTAGTGTACTCAGTAGAAACATCAGCCAATGGTACTTCAGGATTGACTTCAGGATGAATCAGCAGGCTTCGATCTTCAGCTTCAGAACAAACAATCTTCAGTGAGACTGACTGACTCCTTCAGGATGGTTTACACTTCAGACTTCAGTAAATTGGGTCGACTCCAATATTCTTCAGTCTTCAGCATGGTTCACCTGTAATGAATCTCTAACATAACTATCCTGAATTGTTTTATCCTGAACAGCTATACTTAGGCGAATTCATCAGGGGTTTTGGGATCTAATCAAAATACTCAGATTGTCCCAACAATTTCCCCCTTTTTGATGATGCCAAAACCCTTAAGAAAATTCCTATTCATCTATACAATCAACTGACTTAGTCAGTGAAAATAACTCAGTACTACCTGACAAACTAGGTACTTAGTCTATAAGTTGAAAACAAGGAATGGGTTAGTACAGTTCTTGATAAGGATTCAGAAAAGTAAATTCAGGAGTCAACAAGAAGTTGTACTCAGCAAAAATAAATAACTTCATTGATTGATAAGAAAATACAAGTATCCTGAAGCTATTACAAAATTCCTGAACAACTAGCTCCTGATCTAGTCTTCATCCTTATTCCAAGCAGTCAGTGGAATCTTGTACATCTCCAGTACCCGGTTCAGGACCTGCTTCATCCTGTTCCGATCAGCAACGGCCCCGGCAGCTTGTCCTACTCTGACGACTACTTCAGAAATTGCTTTCCGGTCCAGCTGCTTAGAATTCCTAAAGAGTGGAGAAGGGTACTTGATGAATTCCGGAGGAGCGATCTCTACACCTTCAGTGTCAGCATGTCTGATGATTTCAGCCCAGAGATCAGAATGCTCCTGTGCCATCCAGTGATGGAGTATGACGTCTTTTTCTTCAGTCAGATCGTCCCATAACCCCACCATGTAGAATAGGTATGCCCACCTATTCCGGATCTGAATCCATACCTCCAGCATCTCAATCGGAATGAAGTCTTCAACAAACTTCAATGGAGGATGACTTTGATCTGGTCTGACAACAATCTTCCTCTGAGTCTTCATCCGAGATCCAGATGATACAGATTTCTTCTTTTGGACCTGAGAAGTCAGATACTCATTGGACTCTTTTAGGCGCTGGATCTGACTGAGCAGCGAAATTTCTTTCATTTTTGCTATCTTTTCAGCTTCAGTCATCACCAATTTCTTCTGAGTGGTCAGCCCAGATGGCATTTGTTCCTCTATCTCCTTATATAACGGCTCAAGAGCCGGATCTTCAGAGGGTCTCAACTTCTTCAGATCTGAGCCTTCAGCAGCTTCGATGGCGGCTACGGATCTAGTCCTCTTTCTTTCCGCATCCTTCAGTTCAAGGGGAAAGTTTTTCTTCTTAGCTTTACCAGTAGTGGCAATTTGCTTCTTCCCTTCTTCCCCCTTTTTGGCATCATCGTCATTAATACGTTTGACAACTTCATCCACTGACTCCGCCAAAAGATTGAACTGACTGTCCATCTCAGTCTGCTTCACCTGCAATTGCCCAATCTGTCCTGCCATTCCTCTCAGGCCGATACTGAGCTGATCAATGGCTGAATTGTGTGCAGCCTTCAGTCGACCCTCGAAGTTTTCCATCCTTGTGTCTAGGGCAGATGCAATTTTCTCCTTCTCCTGTGCAGACAACTCCCTCAGCAGGTCCTCCTTCAGTTCAGCTTTTAGCTTGACCAACTTCTCATCAACCAGTTGATCAACCTTTTCAGACAGTTGTTGATCCAGAAAATTGGTAAGCTTAGTCTCCTGCTGAGTCTGCACATTAGAAACCATCTGATTGCAGTTCTGAATAGCATCCTTGGCTTGCTCTGAAATGACAGTGAGTTCTACATTGATTCCAGTCCGAGCTTCCCCAAGAAGATCAATCGCTGCATGCATATCAGTAGCCATATCATTCAGGTCACGGTCCAGTCTGTTCACTTTCTTGTTCAGCAATTCAGAATTTGAACTAACCCTACTAGATTTTCGCTCAACGAGGATGACTCTCCTGTGCAGATTGCCAAGAGCTCGTGAGGAATTCTGAAGATATACTGCTTCGGGTGTAGTCCATTTGCCTCTGACTCGGACCATGCCTGGTGGACCCTCTCCTGAAGCCTCCGCAATCCCGGGTCCCAGGATTGCTTCATCGGCCGGTGCACTGACTCCCTCAGTGCCACCTTGCTGATCGTCATCAGCAATCATCACCACCTCCATTTCAGCTTCCTTCTCCTCTCTTCAGCTTTCTGAGTCTCAGGCTCAGGATACGTTCTGCGGACTGTTCTGATAAAATCCACCATCTTGATCAGATGATGTAGAGAGTTTACATCAAAATGATCAAAGAGGGCGGCTTCTAAATCTGCAATGCAGTCCCATCCTCTGGACTCTCCTAGCTGGCTGAGCTCAGACCAAGTAGCATTTCTGATCATGGAAAAAGTGCGGAGTTGCACAACTGCCTCCTTCTGAGCTTCAGTGAGATCTGGAAATCTCCTCTCCACCATCTCAGCTGCCTCTCCCCTTGCTACTATCTCAAAATCTGAAAGAATATTCACATCGGGCGCAGGGAAAGGCCATGGTGTTTCAGCCTGAACTGATTCAGCAGCCTCTTGCTCAACTCCTCCTTCCTGAGCAGGCTCTACCTGACCCAAACTCTGATAAGTTTCAGCGATGTTAAGAATCAGTTGGTCGGGATAAGGGGATGCAACCTCCGGAACAGATGTAATCGGAGCAATTTCAAGAACAGCCTGCGCCTGAGCTGGTTCCTTCTCCGGAGTTGCATGCTGAACAGCTTCAGCAGCTTGCTCTTCCACAAGCTTTTTCTCTCGCTCTTCCACGAGTTTCTTCTCTCGCTCAGCTGACCCGGAATAGAGAAATTTCAGTTTTTGTTGCTTGGGTGCTGAGGGCTTAGATTTTTCCTCCGCTGGCTTTGCTGTATCAGACTCGAAAGACTTGCCTGCCTGAGCCTTGACTCTTTCAGTCATGCCTGAGCAACAACTGCCTGCCGCCATATACTCAGCCTCAGTTGTAGACGTGCAACCCTTGTTTATTTCTTAGAAAACCAATAGATTAGTTTGCTCCCTAGAAACTAACATGTGCCTGTAGTTGATTTCCTATCAATCCTACATCCTCCATAATCAGCATCAGAATAACATGTCAGTTCTAGGTTGTCATCAGAGGGATACCAAAGTCTTAAGTTGATTGTACCCTTAAGGTACTTCAGAATCATTTTAACACTCTCTAGATGACTCTTCTTTGGATCAGACTGATACCTCGCACACACTCCAACTGCATAGGTGATGTCAGGATGACTTGCAGTCAGGTACAACAACGAACTAACCAGTGCCCTATATTCAGTCTGATCTACTGAGGTCCCCTCCTTGTCAGGATCCAGCTTCTCGTTTGTGTTCATGGGAATACGTAAGACTTTGCTGGACTGAACTCCAAATTTCTGAATCAGATCCCTCGCACACTTGGACTGATTTATGAAGATTCTGGAGTCAGTTTGCTTGACCTGAAGACCTAAGAAGAAGTTTATCTCTCCCATCATTGGCATCTCAAACTTCCCCGTCATTAGCTTTGAGAGTTTCTCATAAAGCCTCAGGTTCGGTGATCCAAAAATAATTTCATCGACATAAATTTGGACTAAGAAAATGTCCTCCATTTCGGATAACCTCCATAGGGTTCTGTCCACTGTTCCTTTCACGAATCCATGGTCGATCAGGAACTGGGAGAGAGCATCATACCTAGCTCTAGGATCTTGTTTTAGGCCATAAAGAGCTTTCTTCAGGTGATACACCTTGTCACCAACTTCGAACCCAGGAGGTTGTTCCACATAAACCTCCTCGTTCAGAATTCCATTCAGGAAAGCACTATTCACGTCCATTTGTTACACCTTGAACTTCTTAAATGTTGCATAAGCCAAGAACAACCTGATTGCTTCCAACCTTGCGACCGGAGCGAAGGTCTCATCATAGTCGATCGCGCCTGAGAGTAACCCTTAGCCACCAGTCTGGCCTTATTCCTGACAACAACATTCTTCTCATCCCTCTTGTTCTTGAAGACCCACTTGGTGCCAATAACATGTTGACGCCTAGGTCTATCAACTAACTCCCAAACCTGATTCCGCTCAAACTGATTGAGCTCATCCTGGATGGCTACGATCCAGTTTGGGTCAGCAAGAGCTTCTTCTATATTCTTAGGTTCCTGATCAGAAAAGAAACAACAAAACATAGGCTCTCCCCATGGAACAACCTTGTCCTGACCCCCTCATTGATATCACCAATGATATTTGCCAATGAGTGATCAGAAAGCCATGTCCTCCGACTAACTGGAGCACTGGGAGCTACTTTTGACGTTCCTTCTCCTGATCCTGAAATGTTAGTCTCAATAACAGGTAAAGAAGTAGAACGAGCAAGAACAGGGTACACTGAGTCATTCCCTAAGGTTTGTCCAATGGCAGGGACATTATTTCCCCCTACAGAGTTAGACTCAGTAACTATCTCAGGTGCAGAAGCATCATCACCGACAGTCCTTACCTCAGGGTGAGTCTGTGCCTCCATCTAAGACTCAACATTCTCCGAGGCTGGGGCTTGCTAAGGGTTGGCCTGAGGTCCATCCTGATCATCATCATCATCCCATCCTATGGGAGCATGCACAAACTTGACCTTGAACTCAGAATTCTTCTTTAGGCACAGTGTTGGGACAATCTTGGTATTTTGATTAGATCCCAAAACCCCTGAT
>JAPKLY010000099.1:913176-946964 GCA_026898435.1 Prunella vulgaris
TGTGTTCGATAAATATTAAACTTGGTCAACTTGCCATGACGATATAGTGATCACGTACACTTGCGTGTGGACACCTTTTGACTAAACAGAAATCCTTCTGAATGGATAGCAAATCCTCTTTTTTATTACTACACTCTATTTGCAGGCTCGTGAAGTTTTGTTTCCAAACGTCCTCAGAACACTTCTGGTCCTCCTTGATCTTGGCCATCAGTTTCTCATCCTCAGTTTTGGCAACCTCCAAGGCTAACTCCTTAATCCACGCTTCGTGCCCATCAAAACCTTCATCAATAAGAGCCTTAAACCGCTCATCCTAACTACTCAATGCTGAAGTGATCATCTGCTCAACCTGAGCTGAAAGAGTTGTGAGTTCAGTAGAACGCTGGGTGTCAAGGCTCAGGAATCTATCAAAATCATCCTTCCTTGCCTTGACAAAAGTAGCAGTCGGCTTTCTGTGCCTCTGGTGTTGGCGCTCGAGCTTTCTCAAGATAGTCTGGGCCAGCAGAGAGACACCCTGAGAAGCGACCTTAGCCTTCTTCTTCTTTGCTTTCCTTTTAGTGGACTGATCAGTTGGAGCCTCTCATGAAGCCTCAGCAATCCCGGCTCTGGGGAATGCATCATCAATCGATGCACCTTCTCCCAAGGTCGCACCTTCACCATCAGTAGCAGCAGGAACCAATTCCTTAATGGTGTTAGCCTGAGGGTTATGTTGACGGAGCAAAATTGGTTAGCTCAAAACGATCGCACAATCTTTACTCCTAATCCCTAAGGAAATCCAGCCAATTTCTTTCCAGCAGGGTAGCCAGCTCAGGAAAGTTGCCTTTCTGACAACCATCATGGTCCGCAGCTGGACTACCTCCTCAACATACCTCCCAGTCAGGTCAGGAAGATGCCTTGTAATGAATCTAAATGCCTGAGAACGTGCATCCAGCTCAAACGGAGTCAGATCCGATATGTACTATACATTCTCATCAGAATCTTCATCCTCAGTGCTCCTGCTGAGTATTTTCCTCCTCACCAAAGTGCTCCTCCTGAGCCATCTCTTCATCGCCTTCTTTCTGCTCCTCCAAGGTAACACCCGCTTCACCTCTTTGCTCCTCCTGAGCCATCACCGACTCAACTACTTCCATAATGTGGACATCAGCAATATCCTGATCATACTGAAAGGGGGGATCAGTAGTTGCCTCAGTCCCTTTAGAAGCAGTATCTTCCTTCTCGATCACCTCCTCCTTCTCACCTTCCCCCTCAACTCATTTCTCCTCTTCATCCTTATGTGCTTCGTCATCTGAGTCCGACAAAAGGTACTGATTGGTCATAGCATCAGTAGCAGCTCTCGGCAAGTTGAGGTGCATGGGAATGTGGTCATCAGGATTGTCATCCTCTACCGGCTCAGCTTGTGGCTCAATCTCCTGAGCCACCTCCGGTTCCTGAGCTAGCGCAGAAACAAGCTTAGCCTTGGTCACCTCCTGACCAGCCGACTCAGTGGATTCATCCTCCGACTCATCCCTCAGTAGAGTCTTCTTCTGAGTTGGAGCCTTTACCACTGGCTTCTTCTTCACAACCTTCTTCTCCTCACGTTGAGGCTCAGAAGTGGTAGCCTTGCCCTTGTCTTTCCATCTCTTCACTTCCGGAGGGTTAAGCTTCTTCTTCACTTCTTCCTCAGTCTTGAAAAAGATCAGGCTTTGAGGAAGATCAGTCATCTCGGTAGTGTCGATGTCGCCTAGGGTCAGAGTCTGAAGCATTACGGAGACCCTAATACCAAAGTGAGGGTTTTTTATGAAGAAGATTACATCTCCTTTTCGCTCAATCTTCTTGCTCTCAGTGACCAGTTTCTGGAGGAAGAACTCTTCCCAGTCAAGTTGAGCAAAGTCTGCAATCGCTGCCATGATCCGGATCTTTAGCTGAGAAATCTGCTTGCTGCATCTGACGTAACCCATCACACTAAGCACAGCCACTTCGAAAAGCAATTTGAAAACTGGCTAAAGAAGCTTTTTGTTCATCTTTGACTCGAAGTCCATGGAGGTGGTCAGGAAGGTGTTCACATAGTCCTGCTCATCCCCCAACTTATAGGAAGTTGATCCTCAAGCTTCTTCTCCAGAGTAGAGTGGGAAAGTTTGAACAGACTTCTGATCAGTTCCCTGACTTTCACCGCCTCATACGAATATTCAGCCACCTTCTTCCCAGCCTGGTTCTTCTTCGTCCTCCTAAGTGGAATCCGAGATTCCCACTCACCATCCTCTCCTTGCACCATGTTGACGTAGAAAGCAGCAACAAGGTGGGGGCAGATCTTCGCTGGTCGGATGGTGATGAAGTCCAGAATCTGAGAGTTCCGGAAAGCATGATACACGGTCCAGAATCAATACTATGAACAAAAATAAGGTATGAAGTATTATTCAATGATTTCATAGATGATAAAGTTACCTTTATGTTTCCGATTTCTCAAGGACCTTTTATTCACAAGATCATTGCTTTCACTATCATCATCTTCATAACGCATACCTCAACACCTTCTCCTAGCCATTAATATGAATTTATGCTGCAAAAGGAAACAATTAGGATCTCATTTAGGTCCTGGATTTTGAGATTTCAGAGTGCTCGAAACTTCAAATATCAGAATGAGAAAGTTTAAGAATATATATTAAAGGCCAATAAAATCTGGGTATGCCTTACATAAGCAAAAAAAATACAACATAAATCCCAGACGGAAAAAATGCAACATTTAATGAAATACACCGAATATAATGAAAATGGAGGAAAAATATGGTATATCTTACCTAAACGGGGAAAAACCCTGATAGAAGCTTCCTCACGAGAAAATGGTAAAATTATGACTGGAAATTTTTCACTTGATTTTTGTGAGCGGAAAGTTGTACAAAATCCAAATTTGAAAGAATGTATTGATACAAATGATACATCTAATTGTGATAGTATTATATTCATTAAAGACAAAAACTTATATGAAACGTTTTATAGTGTGAAACATTCCATATATATCAAAAATTCACAGATCCATGGCCGGATCGGGTTGAATTTGGGTAATTTTCTCAAATTATCGCGCAAGCACAACTTTCAAGTTTTTCGCTCCCAGATATGTTACTTTTCAAGCAAATGCATGTTACTTTAAGGCAAAATGTGTGTTACAATTAGACCAAATATTTTTTTTTACATATATATCACTTGATTTTGTAGAAATAACATTTTTTTCATACAATGTAAGAGCAAAATGTGTGTTATTATAAGAAAAACATTACCTTTTCATAAGTATATATTTATTTGTGTATAAATAATTATTTTATTTTATAATAACACATATAAAATAGTAAAAAGTGTGTTATTACATGAATCAATATGTTTAGCTTTAAGGGATGATGATTAAATTAAAATATATATATTTGTTTTTAAGAAAATTACATTTTATCCTACAGTAACACATATTTGCCCATATAGTAACACAAACTGGAGAGAAAATATGTGTTACTATTAGAGCAAATGTGAGTTATAATCTTATAAAATGTTGTTATTTTGCGTATATTCATTTGTTTTTATAGAATAAATAGTTTTTAACATAATATAAGAGAAAAATCATGTGTTTTACTATAAGAAAACATATTGGTTTTCATAAATATTTATTTATTTATATAGAAATAATTATTTTTTATATAATAACACATATAAAATAGTAAAAAAGTGTGTTAATATATGAATCAATATACCTAGATTTAAAGGAATGATGATTAAATTAAAAAACACATATTTATTCTTGCAAAAGTACATTTTCTCTTACAGTAACACGTATTTGCTCATATTGTAACACACATTTTGCTCATATTGTAACACAAACTAGCTAGCAAATGTGTGTTACAATCTTATGAAATATTGTTCTTTTTATATATATTCGTTTATTTTTATATAATAAATAACTTTTCGTATAATACAAGAGCAAAATGTATGTTAATATAAGAAAATATATTATTTTCTCATAAATATTTGTGAAAAAAATAAATATTTATGAAAAAATAATATATTTTTATAGTAGCACACATTTTTTATTAGATCGTATGAAAAAAATGTTATTTCTAACCAAACAAATGAATATATGTAAAGAAAACAACATTTAATCTGATTGTGACACACATTTTGCCTATTAGTAGCATGCATTTGCCCAAATTGTACGTACTTGGGAGTGAAAAAATCTGGAATTATAGTTGCGAAAATTTTGAAAAAAAATTATCAAATCCAACCCGACCCGGTTAAGTATCCACAAATTTTTAATTGATATATTTCACACCGTGAAACATTTCACATGATCGTGTACCTCGTCGTTAAAAGGGAAGATTTGGGGCTTTTATCCCTAATTGTAACTACATAATATTTATGTCCTCATATGAGTTTAAGGTCTTAAGAATGTTCCTCAGTAACCCCCTGAAAAAATAGCATTATCAATGATAAAATTGTCTTCCAAATTCTTTACTTTAGAAACTAATATATTAATTTAGTGTAAGAATGAAAATACAAAAGGAAAAATGAATGAGAAAAGAAAAAATTGAATAAAAATATAGGAATTAAAGGATATATATATGAAGCATTTATCAAAAAATGGATTAAAAAATATGTTTATAAATTTAAAAAAAAAGAGTTTATATAAAAAAGTTGATAAAAAAGAATTTGTCACAAATATTTATGCTACTATTCTTGAACACTTTTTGATTTAATTATCCTTAAACATAACCCAAACTCCATGGCCGTCCTAAGATACCATGGACCCAAAGCTGATAACTACATTTTTATATGTTTCGAGTATTTTCAAAATTTAAAAAAAAAAAAATCCTTTCTTAATAATGTCTTATTAAAAAATTATTCTGTGCATATATACATATAAAGACGTAACACCAACTCCATGACTCGCGATTATTAGAATTAATTAAAAGGACATGTCAAATCACAACTACTAGCTAGAAACATACGTGCAGTGATGTATCCATACTTCTTTACTCTATTTTAATTTAATATTAGACCAATGGTAAATTTTTTAAGGAAAATGTGTTTTAATAATAAAGTAATAGCATATGAGTAAATATGTGTATATGTTTGTAAGTGTGCACGTAAATTAATACTTCCTTTTTTAGTAGTGTTTAAATTTATGTGGGACGTCCAAATAAAAAAAGTGTGCAAATTCCTGTAGGACAGACAGAGTAAAATTAATTATTATTGATGTTTGAGCAACTATCGGTATAATATTTAACGTAAATGCATAGCATATTTAGGAAAGGGTAAAAAGAATTCTAGATCCTAAGTTGGTCAATCAGATTAATTCTTAAAAAAATTGTGTAAATAATATTTAAATATAAATATTATTTATATTATAATTTCACATATTTAGTTTATTAATATTAATATTATATTATTATATAATGTTAAGGGGAGTTATATATAACTGAAGGTGCGGTTATTTCCCCCTCTTTGGATAAGATGAGATATGAGAATCATTCTACGGAGAAGTGGAGATTATTCATTCCAGAGTATAATACACAGACCATCATCTTAAAATACACAGACATAATATACAGTACCAATTCATGGAAAATTGGTTTGCACATACTGCAACTGGGACCCCGAGATCGAAAGGACGAGGATTACAATCTGGTTCGAATTAATTCCGCATTACATTTACAGAGGTCAGATTCCTAATTATCGTGTTACAATTGTCTGGGCCCAACATATGGTATCAGAGCCCATATGGTTGTTTTCCCGTCCACTGAAGCAATATTTTCAAATTTTGGAATTTTATGAAGATATGTGATTTACTGCATATATAAGTTGAACTTAGCAATTAGTACACCAATCCAACGAGACTCAAAGGCATGTTAGTGTAAATCATTTGGCGTTAATGTTTTGACATGAATATATCCATGATATTTGTATTTTTTTTGTGTCTGATCATGCTTTCTGCCAACGTGAGTTTTCCAATTTTTATATTGTTCGGTTGCTTCAGTGTACCATTCCCAGTCCATAGATGTCCAGGAGATATTCTGAATTGACTGTTTTTGTTAAATTCAAGCATTTTTTGTGTCCCGTATCATTTATCCATTTTATGGGTTTGTTCAAAGTTCACCCAAAATGTGATTTTTTTTTTATATGAAAAGATAGCCCTCGTCACCAGGATCACGGTGATATTTTTTTCGTATTTTTTGGTTTTGTAAATTGTGAGATATGAATTTTTAAAAAAAATTCGAATCCTGGGGTCGTTTTGAAAAGTTTCAGAAAATTCAGGGGGACTGTTTTTGAAAATTCGATTTTTTGGATGCACCCGAAAATAATTATTAAAAGTTTTATTCAGTCAAACAGAACTTCACCGTTGACCGGCCGGCGGTGGCGCATGGAGGCCACGCGCCGGCGAGGCGGCGGTCCGGGGCGGCGCGTGACAGCGACGTGCCGGGACAGGCGGTGACGTGTGAGGCCCACGCGCCGGCAGTTGATCGGTGGCGACGGCGACTCGTGAGGCCCACGCGCCGGTGGCTGTCGGAGCTCTGGTGGGCGCGTGCAACTCACGCACAGGCAGTAGGCCGCGCGTGGCGGCGCGTGTCGGCGATTGTGACAACGCGTGGGAGCACCAGTCGACTCCTGGTGGCGCGTGGGGGGACGTCGTACCCTTTTTCGGCGCGTTCTTCACGTTCTACTGTGTTTTCTGGGGTGTTCTACGTATTTTGATGTGTTTTGAGCTGTTTTTACTTACTATAAATGCATGTTTTAGCCTATCATATGCGTTTGTTTAGTAGAAACTCCTGTCTAAATGTTTTTTGGAAATTGTTGAGTGATTACGATTATCTGAGAAAGTGGGAGCCAAGAAATATAACTTTATTACACTTGTGAATATGCCTATTTTGAGGAAATTCATGTGTTGAAGTTTTTTAATTGATTGTTGGTCAATTTTTTGGCTGCTCATTTTTCAGGTATGTATCGCAGAACGGTTTCCACTCACGACATAAGGACCAAGTTTGAAGTTCTTCATAACTTCCTACACTACAAGATGAAGCCCACTCACAACCTTAGAGACCATTATGTTGATTTGCTAGAACTGTTCAACCAGTTTGTATTTCTGATTAACAACGGCCTACTATCCGCCCATTTACTGAAGGTCATACATCATCCTTACACTTGGGCTAGGACTCTCCCGCGCTATTTGCACAAAACTTTTTGGGATCAGTATAGGATTAAAGATCAAAGGCCAAATGGTCGGGATATGATGGAGGAAATTGCAATAGCTTCCATTAAGACTGAAGGTAGTCAAGCACTTAGGACTATATGCTCGAGGATGGGTGGTATTCGTCGATCTGATCTTATGAGTCTGAAGGGACCTAGGGATGGTCGAGTAAAGAATCCACACTTAGATCCTATTGCAAAAGCAATCTATAGTGCGGCGACTAGGGGGCTTGATAGAACAAGAATTGAGAAGTCTAATGCACAATTGGCTCGTTCTGTTCGTAGGCAACTTGTTTTCCCAGATTGATACACTGATGTTGTAGTTCTTGCTAGGTTGTGTTTTTTATTTTGTCTCAGCTTGATACATTTTGATGATTTAGCTTATTGACCTATAGTAGCTCGTCTATTGTGTTTTGTTTTATTTTCAGCTTGATACATTTTCTGATGATTTAGCTGAATGTATTGTGGTTGTTCATTTATTATTCTCTCGTATGAATTATATGAACTGATTTGTTGTTTTATGTTTTTGAAACAAAAATCTATTTTTTTAGATGCATGATTAGATCGAAGATTAGTAACTTTAAGTTATTTTTTGACATCAAGTCTTGTGTCGATATTAAGATGTTTTGTTTTAGCTTAACATAAGACTTTAGCATAGAACACCTTTAACATTATCGAATCACTTCTTTTCATAAAAGACAATGGCTTCAAAATCAATAGTAGCTGAGCTTAACAAAGGAGAAAAATTCAATGGGGACAATTATGACACATGGCGTCATAAGATATGGTACGTTTTGGACGAACAAGACACACTGGATGCTATAAACCAATTCATTGAAGATCCGGGAGTTGGAACTGGAAATCAGGGAAGGAGGGACCAAGAGGCTTACCTTGCGTGGAAGAAAAAGAACTCCACTGCACGTGGTATCCTAGTTAGTTCAGTGATTGATGAAATGATCCATGAGTGTGAACAACACAAATCTGCGCATGATATCTGGGTTTATCTGCGTGAGAAATATGGTGGAAAGTCTATTACTAAACTGAGACAGTTGACCATAAAGTTCGACACTTATAAGAAAAAGTCGGATCATAACATCAGACAACACCTTAGGGAGATGTCAAACATGATCCTTGAACTTAAAACTACTGGTCACGCTCTTTCTGATGAACAACAGATCCAAGCCTTGATACGCTCACTGCCAAATCAATGGGAACATCTTAAGGTCAATTTGACCCACAATGAAAGTATTAGAACTTTTGGTGATGCGGCTCGACATGTTGAGCAGGAAGATGAAAGGCTAGGAGCTTTTAAATCCTCTTCTACTGCATTCTATACCGGTTCTAGTTCCAAAGAAGCTTCGAGCTTCAAGAGAAAGAGAAACTGGAAGAAAGGGAAGAAGGGTAAAGGATCTAACAATGATAAACCAGTGAACAATGCTCAAAATAAAACTGATGAGAAGAAAGGAAAGAAAAAGCGTGGGAAAAAGAATAAGAAGGATAAGAGTAAAATGACTTGCTATAACTGTCACCAGTTAGGTCATTTTGCTAGGGAATGCCCTGAGCCCAAGAGGGACAAGGTAGATCCATCTAATTCTATTTCAAGTATTATATATGTCTCTAGTACTGTCTTATTAACTAAATCTTTTCCTTTGTGGATTATAGACTTAGGGGCAACAGATCATGTGATAAGAGATAGGGGAGCGGTTGTTGATTTTCGTCGTGTTCCACAGGGGACAAGATGGATATATGTAGGAAATAATACTCGTGTTGAAGTCAAAGGACTTGGAACTTGCAAACTTGACCTTGACAACGGTCGAGCTTTTATTCTACATGATGTACTATTTGCTCCTGATATCACGCGAAATCTTGTATCTGTATCAGTATTACTTAAATTAGGATTTGAAGTATTGTTTGCTAAAGACTCGGTTTTTATTAGCAAAGATGATGTGTGTTATTGTAATGGATTTATGCACGATGGTTTTATGATTTTAGATTGTAATCGAACATCTTTTAGGTATTATGATGATTATTCATATTCACTAAATGCATGTTCCTCTAGTAATGCTTGTTTAAATGTAGACATATGGCATGCTAGATTAGGTCATATAGGGCAAGATAGGATGAACCGTCTTGTAAAAGAAGGGTTATTGAACCTTACTTCAAAAGTCGAGTTATCTAAGTGTGAACACTGTCTTGCTGGAAAAATGACTAGAAAACCATTAGGCAAAGCCATTAGATCCGAATTTCCATTGCAAATAGTTCATTCTGATATTTGTGGTCCTGTTAATGTAAGAGCCCGACATGGAGCGTACTATTTCATTACATTTATTGATGATTATTCACGTTTTGGTTATGTCTATTTGATTTCTCACAAATTTGAAGCATTGGATTGTTTTAGATGTTTTCTAAACGAAGTTGAAAATCAAAAGGACAAAACTATCAAAGTTTTAAGAACTGATAGGGGACGTGAATATCTTTCTGATCAATTCAAAGAATTATGTAATGAAAAAGGGATTATTCGACAATTGACAATTCCTTACACACCTCAACAAAATGGTGTGGCTGAGAGAAGGAATAGAACATTGTTGGAAATGGTGAGGTCTATGATGGCACAAGCAAATTTACCTATCTCTTTTTGGGGAGATGCGTTACTCACAGCTGCTTATGTGCTTAATCGTGTGCCTCCTAAATCAGTCGTTTCAACTCCTTATGAATTATGGACTGGTAGAAAATCGGACCTAATTAACCTTAGAGCATGGGGATGCGCAGCTTACATACATGACTCTTCTAGTCAATATGGAAAGCTAGGTCCCAGAGGAAAGAAATGTATCTTCATTAGATACTGTAAGAACTCTAAGGGTTACGTTTTCATAGGAGATCAAGATGGGAATATTACAGAAATAGAATCACAAAATTCACATTTTCTGGAAAATGAATTTCCTAACAAGGGTGGAATTGAAAAAGTCTATTAAATTTTTGAGACAGTGAAAAACCAAACCCTATCTGATCAAAGTGGGAGTGGTATATCTAAAAATGTGGATCTTGATAGATTTGTCCTAATTGAGGATCAAACCATTCTTAATGAGGACATTTTATCTACAGAGGGTCCTACAGAACCACAGTCTCGAAAAAGTTGTAGGAAATCAATGCCAAAAAGGCATTATGACATAGAAGGTCATGCCTTCTTTGTTTCTCCAGAAAATGGGGATATTTCTCCAGTGGATGAAGAAGAGCCTAAAACTGTAAAAGAAGCTCTAACTTGTCCAGCAAAAGAGAAATGGAAGAAAGCAATGGAAGAGGAAATGGAGTCTATGAAGTCAAATCAAGTCTGGGAACTTGTTGACCTCCCAAAAGGACGCAAAGCAATCGGGAATAAATGGACTCTTAAGATTAAAAGAAAAGTTGATGGCTCAATAGAAAGGTTTAAAGCTCGCTTAGTGGCAAAAGGATATACTCAACAAGAGGGTATAGATTATGAAGAAACCTTTTCGCCTGTAGTGAGATTTGCCTCGATTCGTTTACTCCTAGCTATAGTAGCAAGTATGGATTTAGAATTACATCAGATGGACGTTAAAACTGCTTTTCTCAATGGAGAATTAGAAGATGAAATCTACATGCATTAGCCTGTAGGTTTTGTTCTTCGAGGTCAAGAGGATAAAGTTTGTAAGTTGAAAAAGTCGATTTATGGACAAAAACAATCCTCGAGACAGTGGTATTTGAGATTTCACTCGACGGTAATCTCATATAACTTTGTTATGATAAACGAAGACCACTGTGTGTATGTTAAACGTTCTAAGAACAATTTTGTGATTCTATCTCTGTATGTAGATGACATACTATTAGCTGGAAATAACACAGAGTATCTTGAAACTATCAAGAGATGGTTGTCTTCAAATTTTGAAATGAAAGACATGGGTGAAGCAGAATATATTCTTGGTGTCAAGATCCGAAGGGATCGCTCGAAAAGGTTATTGGGCTTATCCCAAGAGACTTACATCAGGAAACTTTTGGAACGATTCAAAATGAAAGAGTGCAAACCAATAGATACTTATGTTATGAAAGGTGAATCTTTGAGCCTAGATATGTGTCCTAAGACTCAAAAAGAAAAAGATGAAATGTCCAAAATACCATATGACAATGCTATTGGTAGTCTGATGTATGCAATGTTGTGCACACGACCAGACATTTGTTATGTTGTTGGTCTAGTCAACAGGTATCAATCTAATCCTAGGAGAAGATACTGGTCGATAGTGAAAAGGATTTTCAGATATCTAAAAGGGACTGCAGACTATCATCTTTGCTATCAAGGAAACAATATGACACTCAATGGGTATACAGACGCAGACTGGAGTGGTGATTTGGATGAACGAAAATCAACTTCTGGTTATGTCTTCTTGCTCAACAACGGAGCAATATCATGGTGTAGCAAGAAACAGACTTGTATAGCACTGTCCACAATGGAAGCCGATTTTGTGGCATGTGCTGCTGCTGTTCAAGAGGCTATTTGGTTAAGGAGATTCCTGAAGCATTTGGAGATAACTAACACCTCAGTGGGAGCTGTATCAGTTAATTGTGATAATCAAGCAGCCATTGCTTACACAAAAGATCCCAAATATCATGGAAAGACCAAACACATTGACACTAAGTTTAATTTTGTTAGAGACATAGTTGAAAAGAAGAAAGTGATTCTAAAGTACATTTCTACTCATGACATGTTAGCAGATCCTTTTACCAAACCAATTGCTAGAGATGTTTTTATAAAACATGTTAGAGGTTTGGGCTTGCATAGTATTTGATTATATTCAAATGAAATGTTGAATGATGTTATATTAATGGTTATTGATGTAACTATTTGTGTTTTATTACATATATGTATTGTTTCATATATGAAAGTATGTCGACAAGTTATGATTGGCTCTCTCATACGAGTAATCACCTCTGTTCCAGTGAGAGCGCAGAGATGAGATTATAATAAGAAATATAATCGAGATAGATTGGACCACAAAATCTGTCTAACTTGTTTAATTAGCTAAATTTTACAAGATGTCATGTTACACTTGAGGGTGGATGTTTGGGTTAAGTGCACAGAATGCATTTAATTTATAAATTTACGCAATGTCAAATTTAAATTAGACATACGCTTCCTTCATAGGAATTCAAAGACATTGTGACATGTGTTTTTTGAGAAACTTCATGTGCTAAATGACCCGAAAAGGAAATGAGAAAATATTCCTAATTTCTCACTAAGTATGAGTCCTTTATTTTAAACTTTTTACCTTTAAGACTTTCTACATAGTTTCTAAGTTTACACTTTGGCGTTGCTACTTTAGCATGTTTCCAATGGCTATAAATTTTAAGAGCTATGCGGTACATGTCTAGGAAAGCAGCTACAGTGGGAGACTGTAGACTCTTAGCTAGAAAGGAATAATGTCTTTATTTAACACATTCTAGTGTGATTCATTGACTAGTCAATCAACCTGGGAGTTTGATTATGAATACATTAGAACTTCGAGAATATAGTTGAATATGTTCTATTTTGAGGGATTCAATAGAGATATGTCAACAAGTGTTAAATGTTTAAATGAATTCTGGGGTATAACGAGATTGCACATATCCTTGATGAAATGATTGAGGTGCCATATATTCCTAACAGGTGTATGGTATAGTAACTCATGCACTCGTGGGTCACACGAGGTACTTGTATCAATATGAAAGTTGTTGATGATGATGAAGATGTGTAAGATATAATGAAACTTCATATGTGAGTGAGAGATGTAAATAATATTTAAATATAAATATTATTTATATTATAATTTCACATATTTAGTTTATTAATATTAATATTATATTATTATATAATGTTAAGGGGAGTTATATATAACTGAAGGTGCAGTTATTTCCCCCTCTCTAGATAAGATGAGATATGAGAATCATTCTACGGAGAAGTGGAGATTATTCATTCTAGAGTATAATACACAGACCATCATTTTAAAACACACAGACATAATATACAGTACCAATTCGTGGAAAATTGGTTTGCACATACTGCAATTGGGACCCCGAGATCGAAAGGACGAGGATTACAATCTGATTCGAATTAATTCCGCATTACATTTACAGAGGTCAGATTCCTAATTATCGTGTTAGAATTGTCTGGGCCCAACAAATTGTGTTAAAGCAAAACTGAAATATTCATTCCTTACTATAAGTTTAAATGGGTGTTATTAGCCCTAATCTAAACAAATGCATGTGTTTTCCAAAAAATTAAATATTTGCTTTTTTTTTTTTCACCTCTTTGAAATTTAGAACTTTTTTTTTCTTTGTATCGGTTTTCTTTCATGTTGCGGGGGAGAACTAAAGCAATACAATAAAAAGAATTCGTCTTATAAATTCAAATTTTTAAAAGAACATGAAATTAATTATTTGTATAAGTCCTCAATGGTAAAATATTTTATATAAATATGTAAGTTTAATATTTGTCAAAGAGAAGGAAGTCGGATAAGGGGTAGGGGCACTGTGCCCCAAATTAAAAAAAAATTGTTTAGTGAATTTATATTACTTAAAAATACAATATATATATATATATATATATATATATATATTAAATATAATAAGCTGAAAGCAACAGAGCAAAATATAAGTACACTGGAAGTTGAGAAATGTAGCAGTTGGCGCAACCAAAGGTAGAATTCACCCTCAATTTTTTAAGTTTCCGTTCATCACAGTTTAAAGTATCTTCTCAAAATTTGATAATAAACTTAGGATCCATTTAGATAGATGGATATATTTAAAAATAAATAGATTTTAAAAAATTATATATGTAAGAAGACATGTACTTTAAATCATGAATTCTAAAAAGATGGGAGAGAAGGAAAAAAGTAAAGGAGAGATAAGAGATTTTAAATAACATACGAGAATCTAAAATTCCTCCATTTTAAATATAACTTAAATCTAAATATTTGTAAATTTATTTAACTTATTTGGAGAGTGAGGTTATTTGTGTGTGAAATGCACGAATTTCAAATCCACTCATCCAAATGGAGTTTTATTTCACTACAAAAAAATGTGCATTTTAGCGACCGCCAAAGAATCGGTTGCTAATTATGATATTAGCGACCTCTTTTGACTATTGGTCAAAGTTGGAATTACGACCGATTTACTATCGCTACCAGTTGCTAATATCATAAAATATTTAGTGACCGACAGTAATTGGTCGCTAAACTTTTTGTTGACTAAATAGCGACCGAAAAAGGCAATCGCAAAACTTGGAATCGAAGTTGGTAGTTGGGAAATAATGACCCGATTCGGTTTCATAACTTTGCGACCACATTTAGGCGATCGTTAAATTAAAATTTAAATTAGTGACCGTTTTTTCAGTCACTAAGTGTGAAATTCAATGTGGGTAGGTGAGCAGTAATTGACCGATTCGAAATCTTTATTTTGCGGCCGTCTAGGCAGTCGCTAAAACAGAAACAGCGGTTGCAAATTTACGAATATACAACAACTTATGCTCATTTTTCTCACTTTCTTTCGGGAAAAAAATAACATCCCTTCATCCAAAAACCTCTCAAATTCAAACGAGTATTGTTTCGACGTGTTGGTTGCAATCATGTGGGTCTATTGTCACATTGTGCTCATTGCTTCAATTTCACCTTATGTTTTTATAATTTTACTGTTTGATTCTCTTGTTGAATATAGTTTAGTTGTTTGATAAAAAAATATTAGATAAAGTATTTTTGTATGTTGATTTATGAAAAAGTTAGCATTATTTGTTGTATATTAATTGTTATATGGATATACCTATTTTTATTGGAGATTACTCCCAAATTTATTAGAATTTGCTTGTGAATTACATATATGTTTGATAAATTTAGTTTAATTGATATATGATGATATTGATTTTTTTTAAAAATTTGATATGCTTGTTTACAGTCGAAATTCTACCAATTTTTTTTTATAATTTACATGTGATATATTCTGAATTTGAATCAGATGTCTGATCGTCGTCGGATGCATCAAATGCCTCGTATGGTACAAGAACTCATCAATTTTGAGTTTTGCCAGAAGATTGATGAGTTTACAGAGTTTGCTTCTTGTCATCCATATTTCATGGATAGTTGTGGCCGGATTAGATGTCCTTGTATAGGAAAAAATGTGGTAACAGGAGATTCTTGAGCACTTGTGAGGTTAAAACTCATCTTGTGAGTTCGATTTTGCTCCATTTCACTACAATTGGACTGGACATAGTGAGGACATGTAGAATTATAATATTGAAGCAGTTGTTCCATTTTATGATCAGTGGGTCCTACCTAAAGAGAACACAGTGCTAGAAATTTTCTATCAAAGTAAGAGGCTCTTGAAGGATATGAGTTTACCGTTTGAGAAGATTGATTGTTGTGCAAACGGTTGCATGTTGTTTTGGGGTGACGATGAGAGCATTGATCAGTGCAGGATGTGTGGCCACCCTAGGTACAAACCATGTGATCGTAGGAAAGAAGACAACTTTCAAGTCTATGTATTATCTTCTCATCACTCCTCGTTTAGAGAGATTATATCAGTTAAATGCCAATGCAAAAGACATGACATGGTATACTGAGGAGTGTTTTGGTTAGAATTCTGGAGAGATGCGTTATCCTGCAGACTCTTATGCAGGGAGACATCTTGATAGAGAGTTCCAAAATTTTGCAAGTGAGAAGAAAAATGTGAGGCTAGGTCTGTGCATAGACGGATTTGCTCCATTTGGTATGCACGGGAAGAAGTGTTCGTTGTGGCCTGTGTTACTGACGTCGTACAATCTACCTCCTTGGTTGTGCATGAAACCTCCACACATATTTCTCACTTTGTTGGTGACTGGTCCTCACAACCCTATGCATAACATGGATGTCTACCTTCAGCCATTGATTAATGAGTTGTTATCTTTGTGGCATACGGGAGTAGAGAAATACAACGTGTACAGAAAGGAGAACTTCACGTTATGTGCTGCTGTTTTATGGACCATTGATTAGGGTTATAATTGCATCATTTGGCATCCATTTTGATGTGATATTGATTGGTTTATGTTCATAATTGAACCTAAAATGCTATACATTGTGCTATTGACCTGTTGTTGGAAAGAGGGTGTGTTTTATATGTGAAAAGAGAGCAAAAATGAGGAATTCACGACTATAGGGGTTGAGATGATGTGATACGAGCGCATGGAGAAGTTTAAAATACTCAAATGAAGACCCTATGAAGCTTGGACGAGCCGTGGGTTCGAGAATGAAAAAGTCAAAATAGGATGTCGGAAACATGCGTTGACTGAGCTGACTGAGCTATGTCTGAGCACCGGCCAAAGGGTGTCCGAGCAGATTTACTATGTACACCCAAATCTCATGCGCTCGACCATGGCTGTCTGAGCGGCTGCAAGAGGCTTCCCGAGCGCGCCTTCAGAAATTCAAGAAATTAAGGGCAACTTCGTCTTTTCACGCATTTAATGATGGACAATTTGGACTAAGGTAGTTAAATTAGTCTTAGATCATTAGGTAGTTTTAGATTTCCAAGGATCACCAATTAGTCTTAGATCATTAGGTAGTTTTAGAGAGAGATAAGGTAGTTAATTCATACTTCTTTCTACAATTACTTTTGATCCATCCATTGGATTGTTAATCAATTTGTTCCATTAGATTATTCTCATCGTTATCTACATTTCTACAGTTCGTTTTTGCATTTCAAGTTCCGGATTAGAAGATAGAATTTCAAGGTTTGTGGATTGTATTCAATTTCTCCTACATTTGGTAAGTTTCCATTTAATTCTCTTGTTTTAGTTCTTAATCATGATAGTTAGCTTCTTAGGGGGAGCTTGATATAAAATTCATCAATGGTAATGGGAGTGAGGATATATATATATAGTAATTATAGTAGGTAATGAGACCAAAACATTGATTTTCCTCCTAAATATGGTAATCATTACCCCCATTTGATTACTCTCATCTCATCCTATAATTATCCACCTTAATCAATTCCCCCTACAACAATCAACAACTTTTTTTATACTTATTCAAAAATTGGAGCACAACATTAATGATGTAACCACCATGAACATAAACTCTTATTAAACATATGTAAGGGTAAATAAGGAAAATAAAATTTCATTCCCATTACCATTGAGGAATTGGAAACTAGCACCCCCTTAATTGTTGTTTTGTATTCCCAATTAGCCATGGGCTAATCTCTTGTTGCATTGGTATATGATCATTATGGTGTAGTTTAGTGTTCTATTAATCCTATGCATGAATAAGTGATCTTGATGGATTAGTTCTCTAATTTGATGAATTGTTTGAATGCTTGGTGTAATCAATTGGATGTCTTGAGCCTATGTGGGTTAGCAACACATGAGAATTGAGTTAATTCATAGAAGTTCTTGATTGAATGTTATGCATGTCAAGTGTTTGTATTAATACTTTTATGCCAATGAGAATTGCTTAGAAGCTAAGACCTAGCTCTCAAATGGAGTATTGAGTGTTGTTAGAGAGATCTAGACACTTGATAGAGCCATTTAGCTTGTGTTGTTAGAGAGATCTAGACACTAGTTAGAGTCATAGCTTGATTAAGACATCAAGAGACCTTATGCATGCTAGGATAGATAGGATACTAGGTGAACCATAGTAGGATTACTCCAATGCACACACATCTCACACTTGCTCATCTTTCTAAGGTGATAGTTAGATTTTACTAATCTTTGTTGAATAGTAGATAGAATTCAAGACTCTTTTCTTGTTTTCCTAGCTATTAACCTTTGTAAACATTCAATGCTTGCTTGATATCGCATCGTTTCCCTGTGTTCGATATTTTTATTACTTAGTTAACTTTTCGAATATACAACATCCACGTACACTTGCGTGAAAGCTCACGATTTTAGCAAACAACCATCAACGACTTTCCAGCATATTCTATGTTGTCTGGGTGGTCGACAGCTGGAAAACAAGCTTGTTGTTACTGCATGGATAGGTTTGATGCATTTTATCTTCCAGTGAGTAGAAATATATCGTGGTTCGACAACCATCGTAAGTTTCTATGTGATGATCATGCCTTCCGTAAGGACAATGTACATGTTCTAAAGGGTAGACATGTTGTAAAGCGTCAAGGCCACGAGTTTGAATAGGTATACATGTTTTATATTTGAATCACTACTTAATTATAATAAGACTTTTATCTATTTAGTACACCCAAGCGGGTCAAGACCCAGTAAATTAACGACCGCAATTAGTGACCGCCAAAAATATTGTTCGTTAAAGTTTTGCTAACGTATTTTCCGCGATCAGCAATTTTGGTTGTTAAATCAGTTGCTAACTCATTTTAGCGACCAAAAAGTGATCGCTAAGTCGGTCGCTAAAATACGCATTGTTGATAGGCGAACTAAAGCGAGTTCATTAAGGCTTAATAGCTCGCCCCAGGTAACCAGAGTCACATCATCATCCATTGACCAGTCAACACAACTGAGAGAGGAAGTGCTCGCCAAATAGTTCGCCCGAAGCTCGCCAAGAATTGATGACAAGAGATCATCCCTCACTACAAGCATTGGACCTCGGAATAGTGTAAGACAGAGAAGCTCGCACCACTCGGAGTAGAAGGCAATAGTTAAGTATGTCTCCAATAGTAATGTAGTAGGATGGAAGTAATGTAATTAGTGCATAGTAGGTGGCAAAGAGACAAGTGTTAAGGACACTTCTAGATAATTAAGCTATATAAGCTTAAAACATGTCACCTCACCACATACAAAACTATAAATAGATCTTTTGCGCTCACATTCTCTCTAAGTTCATTTTATCCACAAAAACACCCATCACTACTTTCTCTCACTATAAATCCTATTCCATAATCCAACTTTAATTATTGCTTGGGATAATTCAAAGAATTAATTCAGCCACATAAACACATAATTAGTAAATTCTTCCAACACGCATTTTTTATAATGTTCATTTCTAAAATCTTTCAATGGGATGTGCGTTTACGTACTATAAATTTCTAATTCGTTCAATATTTCTTAATATTTCATATGTTCAAATTGTGAATTTCAGAATGAATCATTAAAAATGGTACAAACTATATCATTAGTTGAAATTTGGAGTCTCCCTCTAAAATTTATTTCTCTCACCCGTCTCGTATTATTAATTATTTGAATATGAATCATATCTTGTATAAAATTTTCCTGTACAATAATAGCATATGTTTCTATTGTACAATTTTTACAACTATGTTGCATTGAATACACACAACAAAACAAGTGTGTTTCTACTGCATAATAGTCCTTTATATCACATAATCCAAGTTCCATTAACATTGATAGAAATTTAAATAAATAAATCAAAGTCACACATATGAATGAGAAGAAATCCTTTCATCAGTCTGAGATTGAAAGAAAGTATTAGGAAAATATATTAAATAAATGAATTAATTTTTAAAAAAATTAAAATTTTAGATGAGACAAAATTATTTGAAATATAATCTGACTTTAATATCCCAGAGTAAATAAAAAAACATGATACGTAGTTGAAATTGATAACTCATTAATAACATGATGGGAATTTTTTATTTTTTTTTAGAATTTTACTTTAATTTAAAATGTGGCAAATTGAGGACAAAATTAATAAGTTAGTGCAAATTGGATTAATTGGGCTGATTTGAGTTAGAAATGAGGCCGATTTGGCCCGAATTTCTGATGAATTAATATGACTACAATTTATAATTTTTCAAACTTATTGTTCTTAAATTGTCATTCTAAAATAATCCTCATTTTTCTAACTTGAAAAGTTATTTCATTTTGCAAGTTAAAAGGGGACAATCAAATTTTCACCTCCTTAAATTACAGTTCTGAATAAACATTTTTTTCTCTCACATGGCACATGATCGATTTTTTTTTAATTATTGTAATTTTAATTTGAATTTATGAAAATGTGATTATCTTGAGGATGTAATGAAATTAAAGAAAAATGTGACTTGGATTCACGATTTAGAGGAAACCGTGAGATACACTCAAAATTTTTGACCAAATACTAAAAGTTTAATTATATTAGTTCCAGCATGCATTTATTAGTATGCATAGAAAACGTGATTGTAACACGCGATTTTAGCAAATACATTAATTACAAGTATGGGCAATTACGGGTGAGCGGGCAATCACAGTGTCAAACATCAACTCGTGTCATACGCACATAGAGCTGACAATTTCGGCCAGGCCCGATGGGTCGGCCCGGCCTACCCGATATTTGGGCTGGACAAGGCTAAATTTTTACAGGTCTGATTGAAAAATAGGCCGATCCGGCCAGTGAATATGCCTTGCCCCCATGGCCTGCCCAATGGGCTCGTTAACATGTAAAAATTGGTAATTCTATACACATATACTTATATATACATACATTTAAGGTGTATGGGCGCAGAATGAGCATAAACAAGGTGAAGAGCATGAGAATTAGTACCAAGACGAGCCAAGTAGTCAGTCTGCCGGTTACCCTCACTGAAAATATGTGTAATCCTACTCAGAATCTGTGGTACCTGACAACGAGTGAGGACATGCTAAATCTGTTAAGGGCACGATCAGACCGAAGCAAGAGAACCACCACGAGAGCATCCAACTTGATGCATACCGGGACATCAACCCCTCGCCAAGTGTAGACCGTGCAAGAGCGCCTAAAGCTCGGCATCATAGCTAGAGGTTGCCTCCAAAGCCATATAAAAGGCCAACTTGAGATCACCGAGGTGATCTCAAATCAAACCACAGCCAGAAGCAACTTCTGTGTACTGATCATAGAAACCATCGGTGTTGAGCTATATCCATAAAACCAGTGGGAGGAGCTAACGAACCAAAGTAGATCTAACATGTCTAGGGGCCGAAGCAATCCCTACAGGCATGAAGTACGTCAACATATGGTGAATAACGTAGCCAATGGACATGAAGGAGATTCCCCGCAATCAACAGTAAGCGTAAGTGCTTAGGAACGTGCCAAATAATATAAGAAGTAAGTGAAGGAATATGTTTGCCAAAATCGTGTAAGCTTTCACGCAAGTATACGTGGACATTGTTGTCGAGGTAAGTTAACCAAGTAATAAAAATATCGAACACAGTGAAACGATGCGATTTCAAGCAAGCATTGAATGTTTACGAAGGTTAATAGCTAGGAAAACAAGAAAAAATCTTGGTTTCTATCTACTTCAACAAGCAAAGTAAAATCTAACTATCACTTTAGAAAGATAAGCAAGCGTGAGATGTGTGCATTGGAGTAATCCTACTATGGTTCACATAGTATCCTATCCATCCTAACAGGCAAAATGTCTCTTGATGTCTTAATCAAGCCATGACTCTAACAAGTGTCTAAATCTCTCTAACAACACAAGCTAAAGGGCTCTATCAAGTGTCTTGATCTCTCTACACACCCAATACCCCATTCGAGAGGTCTTTGCTTCTAAGCAAATCTCATTGACATAAAAGCATTAATACAAACACTTGGCATGAACAAAATTCAATCACGAACTTCTATGAATTAACTCAATTCTCATGTGTTGCTAACCCACATAGGCTCTAGACATCCAGTTGATTACACCAAGCATTCAAACAAATCATCAAATTAGATAATTAATCCATCAAGATCACTTAATCATGCATAGGATAAATAGAACATTAAACTACAACATAGTATTCATACACTAATGCAACAAGAGATTAGCCCATGACTAATTTGCAAGACAAAACAACAATTAAGAAGCTAAACATCATTATTAAGACTAAATTGAAAGAAAGCTACAAGAATCTTACTAATTATGAAGAAATTGAAATACACTCATTCTACCTTGAAATGCTAAGTCTTGATCCGAAACTTGAAATGCAAAAAACGAACCGTAGAAATATAGTTATCGACTAGACTAATCTAATGGAATAAACGGATTAATGATCCAATGGTTTGATCAAAAGTAATTGTAGAAAGAAGTAAGAAAATCAACTAAGAATCCACTAAGTAACTTCTTAATCTCTCTCTAAAACTACCTAATGAACTAAAGTAATGAAAAAATCCTGAATGAATCTGATCCTTGGGGTATTTATAGTGTCCACAATGCTTAGAACAATTTGCCCCTCATTAATCACGCAAAAAGACAAAGTTGCCCTTAATTTGGTGAAAATCGAATGCTGCGCTCGGACATACCACTACGGTCGTTCAGACAGCCATGGTCGAGCATTGGGCCTCTTATGATCGAGCGCCAGGATTTGTGGTGTCCAGAGCATTTTCGCTTGACCTCCTCATGTTGACAGGCGCTCGGACACAAGTGAGTCAATGCTCGGTCAAGGCTTATCTTGGGCATCCGATTTCGACTTTTCGTTCTTGATCCTATGGCTCGTCCAAGCTTCCTAGGGTCTTCATTTGAGTATTTTAAACTTCTCCATGTGCTTGGATCTCATCATCTCATCCCCTTTAGTCGTGAATTCCTCGTTTTTGATCGTTTTCACCTATAAAACACACTTTCTTGCCAACAAGAGGTCAATAACACAAAGTATAGAATATTATGGTCAATAATGAACATAAACCAATCAATATCACACCTAAATGGATGCAAAATAATGCAATTATGACCCTAATCAAAATATCACGGTACTTGTAATTATCACGGTGTAATTTTTAATTTATCACTCTATGTGATTACGGTACGGTTATACAATTTTCTCAATTAAATTCAAAGTCTCTTTCTACATATTAATTCATTTGTTGATTGTACAAATTGTAAATCGCAATTTTTTTATGTAAAAATGGTTATATATGATTCTAAACAGTTTCAATCGGTTATTTATAATTTATTAGTTTAAAGTGAACGTAAATATTATATTGAAGAAATTAATGATAATTTAACCTCTAGTGATAACATATTTGATTGAATCAATGTTCTATAAACCTACTTAATATTAAGTACAGTGTTATATTTTAAAAGAGCAACACTTGAATAAAAATTTCAAACGTAGAAATTACTAAATATATATAAAAAAAAAAAAAAAAAGTTCACGCGCCTACCTCACTCCCAAAACTCACGCCAACGGTACGCCTCGCTACCCCACTATATAACATGTAAAAATCATCTTCATACTAATTCTCCCCCACCCCCAACCCACCCCACCCACCCACCCACACAAAAATAAACTCACGCCAACACCCCCCATGTAAAAATCATCTTCCTGTAAATAATTTTATTTATCTTTTGTTAAGATTTTTTTTAATTTTTTTTAATTATTATGCAGATTAAAACATACCTTTAATATTATATTACAAATAAATATTTATATATAGAGTAACATACATTTAATTTTACAGTAACACACATTTACTTTTATAGTAACATATATTTATCTCCCAATTTGTGTTACTATATGGGAAAATATGTGTTACTATAAGGACAAAATATATTTTTATGAGAATAAATATGTGTTTTTTAATTTATTCATCGTCCATTTAAATCTAGGTATGTTGTTTCGTGTAATAAATATGTTATTATATGAAAAAAATAATTATTTCTATAATAAATAAATATTTGTTGAATAATTAATATTTGTTTTTATAGTAACACACATTTTGCTCTTGGATTATGTGAAAAAATTATTTATTCTATAAAAATAAATGTTTATATGTAAAATAACAATATTTAATAGGATAATATATAACACATATTTACTCTAATAGTAACACACATTTGTCTCCCAATTTGTGTTACTATATGGGTAAATATGTGTTACTATATGGACAAAATATATTTTTATGAGAATATATATATGTTTCTTAATTTATTCATCATCCCTTTAAATCTAGGTATATTGTTTCATGGAATACATATGTTATTATATGCAAAATATAATTATTTCTATAAAAAGAAATAAATATTTGTGAATAATTAATATTTATTATTATAATAACACACATTTTGCTCTTGCATTATGTAAAAAATTATTTATCCTCTAAAAATAAATAAATATATGTAAAATACCAATATTTTATAAGATAGTAACACATATTTGCTCTAATAGTAACACACATTTGTCTCCCTTTTTGTGTTACTATATGAGCAAATGTGTGTTACTATATGAGAAAAATATAATTTTATGATAATAAATATGTGTTTCTTAATTTATACATCATCCTTTTAAATTTAGGTATATTGTTTAATGTAATATATATGTTATTATATTAAAAAATAATTATTTCTATAAAAATAAATAAAATATTTGTGAATAATCAATATTTATTCTTAAAGTAACACACATTTTGCTCTTGCATTATGTAAAAAATTATTTATTCTATAAAAACAAATTAACATATGTAAAATAACAATATTTTACAAGATAGTAACACATATTTGCTCTCCACCTTGTGTTACTATATGAGCAAATGTGTGTTACTATATGAACAATTGCGTGTTACACATGGACAAAATGTACTTTTATAAGAATAAATATGTGTTTTTACTTTAATCATCATCTCTTTAAATTTAGGTATATTGTTTGATGTAATAACACATTTTTTACTATTTTATGTGCATTATTATATAAAAAAAATTCTTATTCTAAAAATAACACACTTTTTTTTTTATAGTAACATACACTTGTCCGTATAATAACACAAATTAAAAGTAACTTTTTAAATTTATTACATAATACTATTTGATTACTATTTTTAAATCCATAACAATTAAAAATTAAAGCCAAGAAGTTACAATTATTTTCATATGTGAACATATGTTAACCCTTGGACGTGCATCAGTGCATGTGTGGGAGGCAGCGTATGTTAGTTGTGCGCATGGAGGTGATATCCTGGCCGCGCGTGGTTTAGTATAATTTTTTAGTTTATTTTTGAAAATTTTTAACATACAAATTTCTATATAAATTTTTGGCATTTTAAAATTACATCGATCGACTTTGCAGTGCGATTTTGCACCAAAAATTATTAACCGTGGTCGATCTATATATTGTAGAAATCTATCAATGGTGCAACGCAAAGATTTTTAAAATTTAATATTAATCACCCCTATATATCTTTACTTACAATATATATATTATGACAAAATATTATGTGACTGATACACACAGTAAATTTTACGGTGGACAACAATTTATTCTAAATATTTTGAGATATAATTATTTGAGATAAATGACATAAAATACTGTATATAAACTAACACGACAATATATATAAACTAACACCACATTATATATGAATTAACACCACATGTAATATATATGTCATAGTGAATGAATTAAAATCATATTGTATATGAACTAACACCACACTGTATATGAACTAACACTACACTGCATATGAATTAACACTATACACCAAAATGTATATTACTGCCTGAAATAAAATATGTCGATCACGAAATTATTATGGTGAGTATTACTCATATAATACCTACTCATATACCATTGATCTTTCTAACTCTATGAAGACGATGACAAGTAATGCTACTAACAAAATCAGTAAACTTATGAAAACGATGACAAGTAAAGCTACTAACAAAATCAGTAATTATAGTCTACTTAAATTCCATTCAATCAAAACTGATTTAACAAATAAACAAAAGAAATAAAATCATGCATATTCCGATCAAATTAATTACTAATATTTCACTCATCGATTCACATGCCTAGACTCGCCGGCGATCAACTAGGTTTCCATGCACTAGCCCACACCACGGGCTGCTCCTTCCACGAAAGGAACATTCCGCCGCCACAATCCGCCACCTGTCCCATCGACCACCCCTCCCTATACCTCCTCAACAGCGACCGCACATCATCACACACCTCTTCGTTAAACGACGTCGCCTTGAATCCCCCGCCATGCAACCGCCGTGACCACCTCACCGCCGTGTCCCGCCTCTCCACCGACTCCTCCGCCGGACACGCCACCAGGTCCACGACGGCGCGGCCGGCCGCCCTCTCCAGCATCAAACGCTCATTACTCGTCTTCGGAAAACTCTCGTCTAATGCCTCAAAATAAACCCTAAACCACCTCATGCACTCTTGAAACCCTCTAACGAATTCGACGCCATCGATTCCCACATCGAGATCGGCTTCCTCTTCAACCACGGTCAAAATCTTCGGCCTCAACCGCCGCAGTATCGAGATAAAACAATCCCGCTTGTTACCCACCGCCGTGACGGAATGCAACGCGCCGACGCAGTTAACGACGACGGCCTCGCCGTCTTCGGTACCCAACTCCGTCAACTTCAACTCCGACAAATCGCCCTCGTGGTGGACGGCGTTAAATTTAAACGGAACACCCATGAGGCGCGCGAACTTCTCCATTCTATTCCCGATCTCCCTCATCACCTTCTGAATCGCCGCGGCGCCCGCGGCTGCGCCGTCGCCCCTACCGCCGACGACCGTCGTTATCCTCAGATGCGGGGTCTCGTCGGCGCGGGTGGCGATGGCCTCGAGCAGGGTGGGCCACTGCGTGCAAAAGGTGTTGCTGATGTCGATTATGTGGACCCGGCTCTCCCCCTCGATGGCTTCCATGATGGCGCCGTTGCACGCCACGTGTCCGAACATGGTCCACGGGCTGACCTCCTGAAACTTGAGCACCATCTGGCGGGTGGAGTCGAAGGAGGAGGACTTCTCCGCGGCGGAGATGAGGCTCCGGCGAGTGGCCTCGCCGGAGTCGGTCATCCGGCTGAACAAAGCCTGCAAAAAATAGGAAGCCAGCTTCTGATCGAGGTCGCCGTAGGGGGAGCTCAGCTCGTTGAGCATCCAGATGAGGTGCTGAAGGCGGCCGCTGTCGCGGTCGGCGATGGCTTTAGCGGCTTCGATGAGGATGTCGGAAGCCCAGTTGGTGTGGCCGGAGAAGGGGGCGGGGAATTCGGCGGCGACGTCGTTGGCCGGAGAGTAGGAGGCGGGGTGGGTGAAGGCGTGGTGGTGGGGGGTGGGAGGGTAGTGCTTGGAGGAGGAGGAGGACGAGGAGAAGTCTTCATTATTATTATTATCCATGTAAAAATTGAGGCATTCTTGATTATGTCTGGAGGTGGAGGAAGTGGTGGTTGATTGATCCGATTGGAGGCTCACAAGTCTGAACAAAGTATCCATCTAATTAATCTATCTCTCTCTCTCTCTCTCTCTCTCTCTCTCTCTAAATTAAGACACACCACCACCACGCATCAATATACAATTAGCACGCCTCCATGTATGGATCGATCTTACTTTGTTGAATGTTTGTTGATAGATTTTCTTTTACTTTTTAGTGTAAAATATTGGGAGGGAGGGAGGGAGGGAGGCTTGAAATGCAGAGAATCTTGGACTTGAATGTTAGTTAAAGACTTTATGGGCAAAGGAAGGATAGTGGAGTAGGAGTGCTGCAGGTTTTTTATTTCCTTCCTTCAATTTATGTTATATAGTAGGATCAGGTGCTCCCAATTGAACACTAAATTGCAATTTTTTCTTTTTTTAATTTGTTAATTTACTCCCTAAAATTAAATATTGTATTAACTCTTATACACTCAATAGTTAACGTTTATCAGGAGTTTAAGTGAAATTAATTAAGGAGATCTAATATTTAATGTGTGTGGAGTTTATTGTGGAGTTTTTTTATTAATATTAACGGAGTAAATCTCTTATGCATCGAGTGTAAAGATATATCTTTCAATAATTACGTGTGATTTTTCAACAGTAAATGATGTAACTTTTTAAACATACACGTAAACTACACGATACATCTAATACATACAAGACCAAGTCAAATTAACGGAGATAAAATTTACTTTTAGAGGAGATTGAATGATCTTTTAGCATGATTTTAATGTGTGAGTTTGGTTAGTGTGGGAAGAGTAATGCAAAACCGCATAATTTAAAGTGATAAAGTTAGTATTTTAAGGAAATGATGTAAAATTTGAAATACTCTTTGCACAAATAATGTATCTAAATTGGAAGGGAGGGAATATCAGTAATAAGGAGAAAATATCAAAAATGGTCCTGTAACTTTGTTTGAATCCAAATTTAATCCTTTATCTTTTTAATTTCTCGATTATAGTCCTTTTGTTATAAAAAATGGTCCTTTCCGACGAAAATTTTAAAAATTGGCCGGAATCATATGCTGATGTGGCATCTTTTGTGTATATCTCTTGTCACTACAAAAAAGACGGAATTTAGCGACCGCTTTTTACCGACCGACTTAAATCGGTCGCTAAATAATTAATTAGCGACCGATTTTTGATCGATTAGCGACTGATTTTGACTACTGGTCAAATCCTAAATTTTCCAACGAAAATACCGACCGAAAAAGCGATCGCTAAAATAAAAATAAGTTACCAACCGCCAAATCGGTCGGTAATATTTTCAGTCAATATTAGTCAACAATATTACCAACCGATTAGGCGGTCGGTAACTTATTTTTATTTTAGCGACCGCTTTTTCGGTCGCTAAAATTAAAAACCGAAAGCGGGTAGGTGGGCAGTTATTGCCCGATTCGATTTTTACATTTAGCGACCGAATTTTCGGTCGGTAAATTAAAAAAAGCGGTCGCTAAACTTCGAATATAGATCAGCCACTGCCCTCTTCTTTCGTTTTCATTCACGAAACATTTACCCCAAAACCTTAAAAAATCTAAGAAATGTGAAGAATTATATTATTTCAACGTGTTGGTTGTAATCGTTCGGGTCCATTGTCACATTGTGCTCGTTGCTTCAATTTGACCGTACGTTTTTACATTTTTACCGTTTAAGTTTAATATTATTTGCATGTTGTACATTAATTATTTATGAATATATCTATTTTTATTGGAGATTTTAATCCTAATTTAATTTGTTAGAATTTTTATGTGTAATTGATGTTTGATTATATATATTGGATTTTTTTGTTTTAAAAAATCGGATATGCTTGTTTATAGTCGAAACTCTGGCGAATTTTTTTATAATTCTAATGTGGTATATTCTTAATTTAAATCAGATGGAACTCCCTGATCGTCGTTGGATGTATGAAATCCCTCGTCTGATACAAGGATCGATCAACCCTGAATTTTACAAGAAAATTCATGAGTTTACTGCGTTTGCCTCTGGTAATCCACACTGCATGGATATGAATGGCCAGATCAGATGTCCTTGTTCAAAAAAAAGTGCGGTAACAAGAGATTTTTGAGCATTGATGAGGTTCTAACTCATCTCGTGATGTCTGGTTTTACTCCATACTGTTACAATTGGACTGTACATGGCGAAACTCGGTGGAATCATAATCTTGAAACAGTGGTTGCCTTCTATGATCAGTTTCGTAGCAGTGGAGGTGAGAGATTTGAGATTGGTGGTTCGAGCCGTGATTCGTCTATTCCATGCTCTGAGACACCGGTGGATGAATTCTAAAGCTATCATACGATGATTGATGAGTCTGGTTTGGGTGGTCACCACATGGAAGAGGAACCAAATCCTCGTTCGCAGAGATTTTTTTAGATTCTTAAATCTGTCGATCAGAAGTTGTTTCCTGGTTGTGATACTGAGACACAATTATCATTCAATGCTCAGATGTTGTCCATCAAAACTGAAGGCAAAGTCAGTCAGAAAGTGTACAATAAATTTGCAAAGTTGTTCAAACGGGCCCTACCTAAAGAGAACACAGCACCAGAAAATTTCTATCAAAGTAAGAGGCTCTTGAAGGATATGGGTTTACCATTTGAGAAGATTGATTGTTGTACCAACGGTTGCATGCTATTTTGGGGCGACGACGAGAGCATCGATCGGTGCAGGATGTGCAACTACCCTAGGTTCAAACCCTCAGATTGTAGGAAGAAGACATCTTTCAAGTCTATGTATTATCTTCCCATCACTACTCGTCTAGAGAGGTTGTATCAGTCGAGTGCCACTGCAAAAGACATGAGATGGCATGCTGAGGAGTGTTCTGATGAGAATTCCGGAGAGATGCGTCATCCCGCTGACTCTAATGCGTGGAGACATCTTGATAGAGAGTTTCCAGATTTTGCGAGTGAGAAGAGAAATGTGAGGCTTGGCCTGTGCACAGACGGATTTGCTCCATTCGGTATGCACGGGAAGAAGTATTCGTTGTGGCCTGTATTACTGACTCCCTACAATCTACCTCCTTGGTTGTGCATGAAGCCTCAACACATATTTCTCACTGTCTTGGTGCCTGGTCCTCAGAATCCTAAGCAAAACCTAGATGTCTACCTTCAGCCAATGATTAAAGAGTTGTTATATTTGTGGCATACGGGAGTAGAGACATATGACGTGTACATGAAGGGGAACTTCACATTACGGGCTGCTGTTTTATGGACCATCAGCGACTTTCCAGCATATTCTATGTTGTCTGGGTGGTCGACTCAAGGAAAACAAGCTTGCCCGTACTGCATGGATGGATCTAATGCATTTTGGCTTCCACTGAGTAAAAAGGTATCATGGTTCGATAACCATCAGAAGTTTCTATGTAATGATCATAAATGGCGGAAGGACAAAGTGCACTTTCTAAAGGGGAATGATGTAAAGCGTACATGACCACAAGTTCGAACAGGTATATAAATATTGTTTATATTTTAATCACTACTTATGAAAAGAGTTTTATCAATTTAGTTTAACCATACACACTTTATTTCAGGTGATTCGTTGTTGAGAGAGGTTACAGTAACTGGCTTGTGGAAAACGACTGAGGAGGGTTGGATGAAACACAATAAAGGTATCCGTGGAGGTTGGAAGAAGAGAAGCATCTATTGGGACTTGCCTTATTGGAGTAAATTATTTATTAGACACAACTTGGATGTGATGCATATAGAGAATAATGTGTTTGATAACTTGTTCCACACGATCCTTAATACAGACGGCAAGACCAAAGACACTGCAAAATCCAGAGAAGAGTTAAGTGAGTTCTGTTCTCGTCCTAGTCTCTTCAGTAGTCGACGAGCAGGTGAGTGGCCACAAGCAAAGTACCAAATTTCCATAGAAAATAAGAAAAAAATATTTCAATGGGTGAAGGATTTGCACTTTCCGGACAATTACGTGTCGAACATGGGTCGGTCGTTTGAGCCAGCAACAGGGAAGGTCAATACGATGAAGAGTCATGACTGTCATGTTTTTATGCAGCGGTTGCTACCGATTGCCTTTAAGTACGCACTTCCAAAGGATATATGGAGTGTGATCACAGAATTAAGTCAATTTTTCAAAGACTTAACTTCCTCAATGATTACACTGGACGACATGCAGCATTTGGATAGAGACATCCCTGTTTTACTGTGCAAGTTAGAACAGTTTTTTCCACCCAGTTTCTTTGACTCGATGGAGCACTTACCTGTTCATTTACCGTATGAAGCTTTACACGGTGGTCCAGTGCAGTATAGGTGGATGTACCCTTTCGAGAGGTAAGTATTATTATTCTAAAGTTTTTTGTTAATTATTATTTTATATATTGATGAATTGAATGTTTTTGTATTTAGGTATCTGCACAACTTGAAACGTAATATTGGAAATACAGCACACATTGAAGCATCCATTGTTAATGCATATCTCACTGAAGAGGTTGGAACATTTTGTTCTTATTATTTCGGGGATCAAGTTCAAACCAGGATCAGAAATGAGCCTCGCAACTACGATGGCCGGGGAGAAGAACATCCTCTTCGTGAGTTCGATGGTATGTTGTTTGTATTCTTACATGCTGGTCGACCACTGGGTAAAGGGACCAAACAGTATTTTAAAAAAAACTGGGAAGAAGAGACGATACAGTCGTACGTCTTGATGAATACGCCCGAGGTTCAACCATACATAGAGTGAGTAATTTATTATTTTTACAAATATATTGTAAATATGTTATTGGTTTTATACCTAATTATTAGTTATATGTAGGATGTTTTGTGAGCAAACTCATCAACAAGAACCAGGCATCGCAGAAGCAGAGGTTTATGAAGCAGTTCGCCAGAAATTCATATATTGGTTCCAAAAAATGGTATGTAACACTATTCCATATTACAAAATGTGTATTTCAATAATGTTCTAAATTTTTAATATGTATAGGGACAAAATAATCAGCTTCACAATCCACGTCTTGAAGCTTTGAGCAAAAGACCACTTCAACAAGTGACATGTTATAACGGGTACTATTCAAATGGTTATAAATTTCACACAGCTGCGTATGCTTCAGTAAAAGCCACTTCAAACAGTGGTGTTTGTGTTACCAGTGGAAATTACAATGAAGCACCGATCGAGTACTATGGTGTGTTGCAAGAAGTCGTTGAAGTGGAATATCCAGGGTGGCCTTCGAGAAAAATTGTTATGTTCTTTTGTGAATGGTATGATCCAGGACGAGGAGGGAAAAGAGTCGATGCAAACTACAAGATTGTTGATATTTTGATCAACAAAAAATACCCAGCAGCATACGACCCATTCATCTTTGCATCACAAGCATCTCAGGTATATTACTGCAAGTATCCGGGTTCAGGCAAACCGAACTTAAAAACAGTGTGTAAGGTCAAGGCAAGGTCGTTGGTGGAAATTCCTACTTCATCCAACACTGCAGAATTTGAAGAACCATTCCAAACTGAAGTGCAACAGGCTCAAACAGTAGTTCTTGACGAAGGTATCAATCTTTCTGTGGATTTAGTGGCTGAAAATCCCGATACGGTAATTGTTGACAACGAAATCGATGGAGAAGAAGGGGTACCAAATGAAGAAGATGATGAAGAAGATGATGAGGATGAAGATGAAGAAGAAAATGATGAAGATGAAGAAAATGATGACAATGATGAGGTAGATGAAAATGATGAAGATGATTAATAGTATTGATGATATAGTTAATTGATATTGTTGTTGATATAGTTAATTGATATTGTTGTTGATATAGTTAATTGACTATAGTTAATTGTGTTGATATAGGTATATATGATTAATAGAATTAAATTTAATCATTTTTTTATATAGCGACCGCCAAAACGGTCGCTAATTATAATTAGCGACCGCTTTATATAGCGACCGCCAAAACGGTCGCTAATTATAATTAGCGACCGCCAATTAAGTAAATCGCCTAAATTACGCGGGCCAAATTTTGATTTTTATTTAGCGACCGATTAATCAGTCGCTAAATAATAAAATGACTAATCAACGGACAAATTTTCGGTGGAAGCCACGTGGCAAAAACCTAATTAAGTTAGCGACCGATTAGGCGGTCGCTAAAAATAATATCAGAAAACAAAAATTGCCAATCAACTTCAGAATCAGAAAAACAAAAAATAAACCAAACCCTCGTGTGTCCAGCCGCCGCCGCCGTCCGCCCGTCCAGCCGCTGCCGTTCGCCCGTCCGTCCCGCCGCCGTCCGCCCGCCACTGGTGAAAGGTATATATATATTAATTTTATATATATTATGCATTATATATTATATATTTATTTATATATATTTATATATTATATATTTATTTATATATATTTATTTATATGGGGACGTATATATATATTTATATTATATATTTATTTATATGTTATATTATATATATATATTGATATTGATTATTGTATATTTGTATTAGTATTAGTGTTATTAGTATTATATATTGTATTATTGGTATTATTAGTATTATATATTGTATTATTGATATTAATTGATTAGTATTAGTTGATTA
>JAPKLY010000099.1:946974-973700 GCA_026898435.1 Prunella vulgaris
TTTAAATGAATTGATTAATTGATTAGTATTAGTTGATTAATTGATTAGTATTAGTTGATTTATTGATTAGTATTATTTGATTTGTTGAATAGATGAATGAGGGAGGAGAGGGAGGAAGAGGAAGAGGGAGAGGGAGGGGAAGGGGGAGAGTGAGAGGGAGAGGGAGACGGGCGGTCCTGCCTTTACCGCCCGTTACGATGGAGAATTTTTATGTGCCGATCCCTCCTAATTTTGAAGTGGGAGAGTCTTCTACTGCCGGAGGTTCTTCATCCCGACAACATTCTTTAGTAGATACTCGGCAACTAATACAGCCGTCTGACGGAGTGTAAGTTTTTTATTACAACCATACATAATTTTTTTATAATATTAATACATAATTTTTTTATAATATTAATACCTAATTATTTATGCAGCTTGCGTCCGGGTAATAAATCTTCTAGCTTGGTCACGGATGCACTGAAAAGTGTTGTGTGGCCTTATGGAGTGGGATCGTGGTCTAAAGTTCCTGTATCCAAGCAGAAAGCATTTTTTGAAGAGTTTAAGGTAATAATATTAATTTTATTTAATTTATTGAATTTATATGTTTGTTATGAATTTGAATAATATTTAAGGTAATAATATTTAATTTATATGTTTGTTATAAATTTTATTGCAGAAGCTCTGCGTGTGGGAACCGCGACACGATGATGCTGTGCGTGGTCTATTTTACGAAAAAGCCCAGAACCGCATGAAAGACTTAGTCCACATGATGAAAGACAAGTGGCTGAAGGAGGGGATCATTCAGAATATGGGGACGGACGAAGAGGGCCGTAATATCTGGGAGGGACTCCTCGAGTATTGGAATTATCCGAGGCATGTTGCGAGGGCCGAGGCGGCAAGAAGAAATAGGATGAGCGACCCCACCGGGCAAGGTATAGCCATACATCGAGCAGGCTCCAGTCGATTTACGAGCATGCTCTCGCTTTTGTAAGTATTTAATTAATTTTTTAATATACTCACATTTAAATTTATTAATTTTACTTTATTAAAAAGTTTAATTTTTTGTACAGGAGCATGCATACGGAGTTAGCCCAGCCTCATCCAGGAGATGCATTTTGCTCACCCGGTTGGGGAGAGTGGACAGTCGACTTATGGCCGCACCACCGAGCTTCACGTATGTATTTTATTATAATTAATTATTGTTCTAATTAATTATTTTATGAATTATACTAATTAATATTAAATTATAATTATGATTATTGTTTAATTTCAGAATCAGATGAGGCAGGCCCTCGATGAGGCTCAGACGGCGTCGGCACCCACCCCGGAGAATCCTACCCCCGCCCCTGTTGACGAGGACCAAATTTTTCTGAATT
This sequence comes from Prunella vulgaris, assembly GCA_026898435.1. Lineage (NCBI taxonomy): Eukaryota > Viridiplantae > Streptophyta > Magnoliopsida > Lamiales > Lamiaceae > Prunella > Prunella vulgaris. The sequence goes on from JAPKLY010000099.1 coordinate 948,330, forward strand.
TGGTCAAACCAAAGAAGGGGAAGTATCTAGGATTGGGCAGTCATAGTAAGGCTGTCCGCCTATCACAGAAGAGGAGCTCCTCCTATTCCCTCGACTCTCACCCCTCCTCCCACGTCGAAAGTCAACTCTCCGACGTGAGAAAGAAATTGGAGAAATATCAAACAAAGGGGAAGATGATGAAAGATAGGATGAAGCAAACGGAGGACTTGACGAGAATGATGAAGAATTGGCTTGAGTCTGCCTCCGAAGAGATGGGTTGGAACGTCCCCAAATTTCCTGATCTTCCACCACCTCTACCTGAGGATGATGACGATGACGAGGTTGTCTATCTTGGTGGTGACGACGACGGCTTTAATTCGTCACATTAGTTTTTTTTTTGTTGAACAATTTTTTTTTTTTTATGTTGGATGTTTTTATGGGATGTTGAATGTTTAAATTATGTTGAATGTTTAAATGTTTGTTAGTAGTGTAAAATAATTTGTTTCAAATGGTTTCAAATGGTTATATAAATATCCAAAGAAAGTGAAAATTTTGAACGAATTGTATTTGTATTTTTAAATTGAATAAATAATAAATTTTCGTAATGTTAAATAATAAATTTACAACATTATAATATTTATTGAAATATATATATACATAAACAAATTAGAACTAACAAGCAATTAATTAGAAGCATTTAAAAAAATGTGACTAAAAAATATGGAGTTAAATACAATTAATTGCAAAAAATGAACAAATTAATAAATTTTCGTAGTATGAAATAATAAATTTGTAACATTATAATATTTAATGAAATATATATATACATAAATAAAATAGAAACAATACTCATTTAATTAGAAACATTTAAAAAAAATGTGACTCAATTTGGAGTTAAATACAATTAATTGCAAAAAAAATGAACAAATTAATAAATTTTGGTAATATTAAATAATAAAATTTTAACATTATAATATTTAATGAAATATATATAAACATAAATAAAGTAGAAACAATACTCATCTAATTAGAATCATTTAAAAAAAACGTGACTCAATTTGGAGTTATATACAATTAATTGCACAAAAATGAACAAGAACGACAAGTGCCCGAGTGGTCACGCCACCTCTGAGATGCCCAGAGGTCGCGTGTTCGACCCCTCACAGGCGCGAAATTGGGGATATTTAATCTGAGCCAAATATGGCTCAAATAAAGGTTGTGGTGCATATGTTAACATGTTGGGGGCTTAGCCAAGTGGTTCGAGCCTTGCTGAGCCACACTCGAGGCTTGGGTTCGAACCACGTTGGCCCCAATTTTTTTTTTCACGATAAAATTTAGCGACCGAAATATCGGTCGGTAAATATATAATTAGCGACCGATTATCCGGTCGCTAAATAAAATATAACAAAATATTTAAAAAATAAAATGATTATTTAGCCACCGAATAATCGGTCGCTAATTATATATTTACCGACCGATATTTCGGTCGCTAAATTTTATACATTTACCGACCGATAATCGGTTGCTAATTATATAAATAGCGACCGATAAATCGGTCGCTAACATTCTAAAACGGGTCAAATCCCGGTTCTTTTAGCGACTAATTACCTACCGTTTTGGCGGTCGCTAAATGTTAGCGACCACAGTTTTACCGACCACCGTAATCGGTCTGTAAATCGGTCGGTAAAAGTGTTTAGCGACCGATTTTCGATCGCTAAATCGGTCGCTAAAACCCGTTTTTTTTGTAGTGTGTTATGTGGCATTTGTTTTGTCTTTTTATTTTTCATAAATTATTTTGACTAAGTATCAACTAAATAATACTATGTATTTTTTCTACTGCCTCATATTCAGGATTTAGGGCATGTGAATTGGAATAAAGAATAGCAATTTAAAAATCATACGCAATATATTCAAGTATGAAATTTATATATTAATCCACTACTATCTATTTCTGAATCAATTAAATTGTATGTGGCTTAATACAATATCTCCTATTTATTCTTCTATTTTTTTCATAATTTTAAAAAATTTAAATTAAAATAAAAATAACTGCTGTAAGTTTACACTTTTAAAATTTTAAATTTAGATTTTAAAAAAATAATATTTGAATAACCGCTTTAAGATATTCCTTCATAAAAGTTCTAATTTGTATTTTTTATAATAAAATTATGAATAATTTTTGTAAGTTATACTTTTATAAAAATCGTAATTTGTATTTAAAATAAAATATGTATAACCTCTATAAATTATAGTTATGGTTGATATTTTTAATTACTAAATAATTATTAATTATTTAATGAATTTTTATAATAATTATATAAAAAATTTAAAAAATCATTTATATATTTTTAAATACAATTATATAATATAATTTTTTTATTAAAATATTTAATTTTATTTTCAATCCCTCGTGATAGGCCGGGTTAAATTAATATTAAATTTATTATTTTTATTTAGTTGATACTTAGTCAAAATTATTTATGAAAAATAAAACAAAAAATGCCACATAACAAGAGATATACACAAAAGATGCCACATCAGCATATGATTCCGGCCAATTTTTTAAATTTTCGTCGAAAATGACCATTTTTTATAATAAAAGGATTATAATCAAGAAATTAAAAAAACAAAGGACTAAATTTAGACTTAAACAAAATTACAGGACCATTTTTTATATTTTCTCCAATGATAAGTGTTCACTAATCGAGATTTTAACTACATATCTTCTCTACTTCTTAAATGAATAACACGTGAATTCGTACATTTTATAAATTGTGAAAATGCACAAAATTATCCATTTTAGAAAGAGTTTTTTTTTTTTTTTTGCCTCTTTCAGAAAATTTTCTTTTTTGCCCAATTTAAATCTAAAAAGTTCATATTATCCTTAATACTCAAAATTTAATTTATAAACAATTATTCCCTCTGTCCCAAGATAAATTTCACACTTTCCTTATATGGATGTCCCAACTCTTTCTTCACACCCTAAAAAAGGAAACAACTCACACTCACAAAAGTCAATAAAATACACTTTTTATATTTTATTATTTAACTTCACACTCACATACTTCATTTTTTCTTAATATAAGTGAAACTTCACCTATGAAGAAAATGTTGGGACGGAGGGAGTATAATTTATTACATCCATAACCAAACACAACCAATTGAAAATTCTAATTTATTACATTTATAACCAAACTTATTTTATCTGCTGAATAGTTTATCAACTTATTGCCAACCATTTTGCCGACTATTTGCCAACTTAGATTAAAATTAATATTAAGGGTATAATAAACTTTTTATGTTCAAATTGGGAAAAAAGGAATTTTTTTTTCTTGAAAGAGGGTAAAACGAATAATGTGCTCTAAAAAATGGGCAAAAAAAATAAAATTACCCTTTATAATTCTCGTGTTTTTTCAGTTACATAATGTTAATATCTTTTTGTTCCTCTTAAATGAATAACACGTGAACACGTAAATAACCATTTTATCATTCTCGTGTTGTTTCAATTACATAGTGTTAACAACTTGTACCTTTTAAATAAATAACACGTATACGCGTAATAGCCATTTATCATTCTCGTGTTGTTTAAATTACATAATATTAACATCTTCTCTTGTGCCTCTTATATTTCTTAAGGGTTCATTTGGTTCAATAGATAAAATAAATAACTTAGTTAAGTAATCTAGAAATTGAGTAGAAATTGAGTAGTCAATAGATTTGAGTAGTCAAGATTGTAATCTAGAAATTGTTATTTGTTAGTTAAGTAATATGTTTGGATTGATGGATTGAAAGAATTAGTAATGTATGATAACTTCATTTTCAGTGTTTGGATTGTAGGATTAATAATAAAAAAAAGCAAACGACAATTTTGTTCCCTACACATAAACAAAAATGAAATGAATTGTTTACAAAATTGGCCTTTTTTTTAAATATAAGAGAGACGTTTTAGTAAAGATAAATCAATAGATTATCATTATATATCTGTCCAAAGATAATATTATCTATCATGTTGTGACCAGAATTATACGAATTTGGGCCCCAAAATTGGGGTTTACTGGAACTTAGGTTTACCCCAAAAGGGCCGGATTTCTCTAATGTAATAGTGTAGGACCTTGTTATATATAATTATAATAGGCCCAAATGTTATTGTTCTTATTTTATTTATTCATAGATTATTGTTTTTTTTATCGTTAATGTTATTTGTTAGTAGTTAGAAGTTAGTTCACAAAGTCTCAAAATACTTCAAGAATTATCTCCAAACCAACTTTATATCTCCTTTAATTCGTTCCCAAATGGAATCGAACCCGGGTCACTTACTCAAATGAGGAGTCAGGTAGCATGGTGAGCTAACCCGCAAGATTATTCATAGATTATTGTTTGTCATCCGATAATCAGGAATACCTCTATAGCCACACGAATTCGCCCATATAGCCCGATAAATCAGTAATAACATACCATTTATAAGATAAGTAGAATTTTAGTAATAAACTTTTAATTACTTGAACATTTGTCCATTAAATCAAACATCAATTAAATAGATTAATAATTATAATTTATCTTGGAATATTTATCAAACCAAATAAAGCCTAAATGAATAACACATGATCTTGTAAAAAAAATTATTTCATCATATATTCTCGTGCTATGTTCTTTCTTTTATCTTATGTTTCAGTCATTTAAAATAATATGTGGCAAAAGATATAGTGTCCTTGACCAATTCTAATTATTATAAACGTTCTATTAGTCAAAAGTTTTAATTTTTTTTTAGTTAAGAGACTATATTTTTTACCAACTGATGACATCCCTCTTTTCTTAAATTTAATAGCATTTTGTTTCTTTTATTTTTTATTTTCTGCTTTTGTTTTTTTGTTCTTAATTTCCTCATCTTTTCCACCCCTTATTTTCAATTTTTTTTACATGTATTAATCGTTGTTGATCAGTCTCTGCTTCTTTTTTCTTCATACTCTATTCATTTTTCAAAAATAATTTTAGAATTTAAAATATAACTATACATAGTTTAATATGGTGTGATTATATATGGTTATACATTTTCTATATTACGACTATTTTTAAAATGATAGGGCGAAGTAATTAAAGTGACACGTAATACTTGATTTATTTGTCTTTCTAGAGTAATACTTGATTTATACATTTCTAGAGTAATACTTGTCAGGTAATACTATTTTTAAAATGATATGGTTATACATTTCTCTAGCTATAACATATTTATTTGACTTTCTGGAGTAATACTTGATTTAAATGATTATTATTTTGTATTAATATGAGAGAACTAAATATCATATTTTAATATTGTCCCTCTACTTGTTTTTGTGATATATTATCTTTAAATCTGTATAAATGGTCATAGATGTAAAGAAATAGGGTAAATTATTATACTTAATACACATATATTTAATAATATTTAATAAATTTCCTAATTAGTGTAAAGTATTTTTAAACGGCAAATAAAATCGATCAAAGAGATTAATAAATTTAGCACATTTTGTCGACCAAATGAACTCTTGACGTGTATTCGTATATTAACTATATCTATACATATCACATGTCTCTATATGTATATACACACTCCTCCGATTCATTTTATTTGTTATTGAAAGAATGTTTGATACGAATTAAGAAAATTATTTAATAATAATAAACATATATTTAATGTAATATATTTACTATTTTTTTAATTTATAGCCATATGGTCTTTTAATACATATTATAAAAAAAATAAAATTAAAAGATAAAAATCGATCAGATTAATTGTATGAAATTGATACTATAATTCACATATATTCACCTCACAGATGTCATTATATTTCATTTGTGATTTTAATTTATAAATCTAGTAATATCAATAAATATATATAGTGATATTGATAAGTACATGTCATAATATTAATTTTAGTTTTAATAGATAATGAGAAATATATAATTAATATTTTGATCCACAAATAAAAGGGATCTAATTGACAGGGTTTAGTAAATATATTAAGATTGTTCCACCACATTTTATTAACAATAATATATACAAGTCTCGAAACTCATAATACTTTCATATAAAGTATCTTTATATTTTTATGTGCCACATAACATTTCCTTTTATTTAATTCCAAGGGGTGACCGTAAAACACACTAATTAGTTAGCATCTGAGCAGAGATCAGCATATCATAAAATGGGTAGTGGATTAGCTTTTCATTCACCTTTATGTAGGCTTTATGAGAGAGAGAGAGAGAGAGTAGTGGGAGCAGGCGTGACAAATGAGTTTTAGGGAGAGAGAGAGAGAGAAAGAGGAGAGAGAGAGGGACGTGAGAAAAGCTGCCGGCGTGCTTCACCATCATAAATCCCACCACCAAGGCGGCCTTTCTCTCACATTCTTTGCCCCCCATTCCCTCTCCAAACTCTGCCTACACTTCCCTACTTTTCCCCCTTTTTTTATACTAAAAGCGTTTCTCACATTACTATTTTTATGACCATCTCCTAAATCAAGGGCATGCTCATCCTCACTTTTCTCTTCAACCCATATCATGGCTTCAAACATTTGTAGAATAACTTGGGCATTTCCCTATGTATTAATCATAGGGTCTTTCATGTGCCTATGTCCAAATATATTTTTCTCGTGTTCTTTATTGCAATTTTTCCACTATTGTCCTTGTTTAATGATACAAAAACTAAATATTATTTTCTTCAGGGAGAATGATTTTTTTTTTTTAATTTTGATTGACTTTGATTTTCGAATTTCCTCTCATAAGTTACAAAAATTTATGTTTTTTATCATGTTACCTGTTATTTTATAAATATTATATGGCAGATTATTTTTAAAATAATATGCCTATAATTATTTATTGTTAGACTTTTTTGAATTCAAACTTTTGAATTTTTGAATTTGGAAAAAAAATTATATAAATCAATTTTTAAAATAATATGCCTATAAATTGCAAACTTTTGAATTTTTGACTTCAAGGGTTTTTGAATTCTATAAATCAATTTTTAAAATAATATGCCTATAATTATTTATTGTTAGACATTTTTGAATTCAAACTTTTGAATTTTTTTAATTTGGAAAAAAAAATTGTATGAATAATTAAAGTAATAATAGTATTTTATATTTTTTAAGAAATTTCTTTTGATATTTTTAAAACTGGTTTTTTAGCCTTTTAATTTTGTTTTATTTCCATTTTAATATTTCAATTATCATTAATTGCAAATATAGGTTGTGGTCCCCTCCATGTGTTTATGAGCTGTCACATCACTAATTAAGTGACATAAAAAAATAATCTGCCAAATAAGATTTACAGGATAAGTAACCTATAATAACATGTAAAGGGACAAAAAACATAAATTTTTGTAATTTATAGGACAAAATTCAAAAGTTCAAAGTTAGCAGGAAGAAAATCAAAGTCAATCAAAATTAAAGGATAAAAAAGTGCATTTTCCCTCTTCTTTATTGCAATTTAATCTCATAATTTTTTAATTAGTCCAATTTTAATCTCAATTAAAATTGTGGAATTAAAAATATAATGTTGGTTTGAACTGATCATATTTGAGACTTTTTGAGAGAGACTATGTATTGGGTGCATGTATTGACCCTCAATTTTGAATTTAATTTTGACCAACCCAAACTCACATAATAATCATAGGTCTCGCTATATATTTTTGGTTAGAATATGGCGCCTGGACGGTGTAATTAACAGAAAACATGAAAATGTGAATTCAATGTGCATTTGATTTGAAAATCACCATTTTAAAATGCTATTATGGTCGATCCTAATCAAAATGATGAATTAACAAGTATTTCACACAATCTGTCATAAATTATAAATTCGTCAACCAAAAACGAACATGAATCCTTTTTCACTCTTTTTATCTACAAGTGATAATTTATATGCAATTCATGTTCGAGAAGCTGAAAGAAGAACAAATACATGATTGCATAGTATTAGTTTAACAACTAGAGTCAATCAATACCGAAGGTATCATTGTTAATTAATGTTGAGGTATTATTGGAAATAGTATAAGGTATTGTTCTACGGATATTACTTAATTGTTCTTGAAGTATTATTAAGTATTTCACTAACTTATTCGTGTTTTGCTATTATTGAATATAGTATGAGTATTACTAAGTTGTTCTTCGAGTAATACACATTTGTTCTTTAAGTATTAGTAAATTGTTTCTCAGGTATTCCTAAGTTTTTACAATATAACTTGTTAATATTTGGGGTATTTTTGAATGTGGTATAGGGTACTACTCAGTTATTTTTCGGGTATTAATAAATTGATCTTTGAGTATTACCAAATATTTATTGGGGTATAACTAAATGTATTATGAGACATTATTCAATTGTTCTTTTGATATTACTAATTAATATTTGAGGTATTGTTGTTGCATGCCTATAGTACTTTATTTTATTTTATTGCACATATTACATTATATATATATATATATATATATATATATATATATATATATCTGTCTGTGTTTAAATCAGAATTTAGTGTTGATGGTCGTGATATAAGAGGTTCTCTAGTTGGTGTGGAAAAGGATACAATTGAACAAATGTATAAATATATTGTATGCATGCACACTTTTTGGAATTTAGCATTTGTAAGTCAACGAATAGATTTTCTACAAGTGAGAATCCTATATTGTTGGATAAGATATTTGCGTGCTCATGTTCTGGATCAAAAAGAACAAATGACAATGGTTCAATCATCGGTACATCCAAGAAAAAAAAAGTATCGACGTTACAAGAACATGGTGCAAGACAAAGATGCTAGTCAAAAGGACTGAAATGGAAAATATGAAGTTATGTAGCATGAAATACAACACAACCATTTGTTAACTAGAACTGAATAGGGTCATTTGTACGATTCGAAAAGACAAATTACAATAGAAAAAAAGTAAGGTCCTAGAGCATATGTTGTCTTCAAAGATAAGAACAATAGACTCATATTGATATATGAAACATAAAGTTACTGGGGAAAAAAATTTAGGACATCGTACGTACCTTTCGGTGCTTATATACACTAAAAAACTGCTTATATATGCTTACACAATAAAGACCATTAGAACTTGGTGCGAAGGATGAAACTTAAGCAAGTTAAAGGAGGCGATGCTAGTGATTTAATTGATAGGATGGAAAAATAAGAATTTGGAGAAAAAAATTCTACACGATTAGATGATTACAGTTTAAGTATGCATGTATTTTACCTATTTTTGTGTATTATTTTGTGTACTATAATGTATTGTTTAGCATATTTATATATAATTTCACACTTTCTAATTAGTTATAAGTATTTATGTTTTCTATTTAAATAAGAAGCATATGTATAATTCAACCTAACCATTATGTCTATTGTATATTGTTGAGGTTTTAAGTGGAGTTATACTTATCTAAATTTTATGATATTGAACACCTAAGACAATGTACTAAATACTTAAGACACTTTAGTGATCCAATTTTACAAGTTTGGATTGTATTTGTACTCAAAAGTGAAGACTCCATTTCTGTCCAATGTTTGGACTCAAAACACATTTTCGTATTTGCACAATATCTGGAGCCTCACTAAACCAATTGAACCAATTCCAGTTTTATTTGATCAATAATTCGTTTCGCTACAACTTTTCTTCAGGGCTCAAGTGTCAAAAGTTCCGGCTTCAATGGTCAAAATGACAATCAATGCAAGGGCTTCAGAATTCTGCCATCTCAGTACACATGTTGGGAAACAATTCACCATAATTCACACAAAAGTCCAATTTACACAAGACCAAAGCCATTGGTTAGCCAATAAATTCATCAAGACACAGTAAAAATATTAAAGGCGTTGATTTTGTGCAAGTTGAGATATCTGCTTTTCAATAGACCACCATAAATTCGCGGAGAAAAACAATCCAGTTTTACCAACTCCACTATTATGGTCATAACTCACAATCTAGAGATCCAATTTTGGAGATCTTAGACTCCTTGGAAAGATAATCCAACGGCATACAACTTTCATTCAGAAGTCAAGATAAAATTCGGACGGCTAGGGCAATTAAATTACTGATGTTTACAGGCCACGTGAATTGGTTGCTAAAGTCTCCATGATTCACTATTTGGAGGCCTATATAAAGAGCCCTTTAGCAACCCTTGAAGGCATCCCATTTTCCTTGTAATCCTTCTATCTTAGTCTAGTATCTCTCTTAGAAATATGAGTTCTTATTGTATTAGTATGAGTTGCTAAATATTTTACTAGAGTTAGGGATGAAGCTTTAGTAAAGTATTAGTAATGTTCTTGGTTATTCAATAAAGATTTTCAAAGTTTCAATCCTTTAGTCATTTGAAGAGTTTTTAAGAGAGGTTTTGATGTGTCATTACTTTGATTTGTTGTAGACTTATTGGCACAACAAATGCTTAGTTTTACATATCAACTATTGATTTTATAAACTTGTTCGAATTTCTAAAGGTACTTTTCAAAAGTATTATATGTGCTCAAAGTTATATCTTCCGATTGAAATCACTTGATTGTTAGATTTCGATTGAGTTATCAAAGATAACCAAGATCATAACTCTAGTATTTTTATCTAAAGTGGAATCCCGAAGCTCTAGTATTTTGTTACTTTATTTAAACCTCTCAACTAGATAATATCTTTTTCTTCCAAATCTCCCTGTGGTTCGACACTCGGTCTCCCGAGAAATTTTATTACTTGAAATCAACCTACACTTGGGTACGTAACTCTCAAGGAGCTATCATTAGACTGAATGAAGATGGGAGTATGTCAAGTATTTTTTGGAGAGACTAATTAATGATGGAAAAATTATGAAATCTATGGAAATGACATGGTATTTGATACAACATATAGAACCAACAAGTATAACTTAATGTGTGCTCTTTTAGTCAGAATAAACAATCATTAGAAAAACATAATATTTGATTGTGCATTCATATATGATGAGAAAACAGAAATATTTTAGTGGCTTTTCCAAATGTTCAAAAATTAATGAGACAGAAAAGCCTCAGACACTATTCATAGACCAAGATTTTTCCATAGCAAATGCAATAGAGTAGGTATGAAGATTAAATTGTCAGTAATTATTTGTACTATTGCTATTTAGTTCTTGGGTATTCCTTACTTGTTCTTAGAGTAGTACTGAGTTTTTCTTGAGGTATTAGTACATTGTTCTTGAGATATTACTCATTTATTCTTGGGGCATTACTGGAATATTCTTCGGGTATTAGTAATTTACTCTCTAAGAATTACTAATTTGGTCTTTAGATATTATTTAATTACTTATTTATTAATATTGACTATTCATTTTATATTACAAGACACAAGTTGTCTTTGGCACCTCCAATAAAATGCAATGACTAGATTTTGAGAACTAAAGAAAGATGATCCATTTAAAATGCACCAACTATTGTTTAACAAGTTGTGCTGACCAGAATGAATTTAAAATGGGATGGAAAAACATGATATCAACATATGGGCTCGAAAATAATGTGTGGTTTAAGAGATTGTACAATTTAAAAGATAAGTGGTGTAAAATATTAAGCAAGAACATATTTTCTATTGGAATAAGATTATCCCAAAGAAGTGAAAGTATAAATCACGCAATTGGATTCAAAGCACACAAACAAACAAATTTGACAGGATTTTACAAGATTTTCAATGACACATTAAATCAATGGAGGAACACTATAAAAAAAAGATAAATTCAATTATTCAAGGATGATACCCTAATCTCATTTAGGAATGAAAGGAATTATAGAGCATGCCACAGAGGTATACATACACAAATACACACTATATTTAAGCACTTTGAAGAAGAGTTCTCAAAGTCTATATTTGCTTGAATCAATCATACCATCTTGGTTTATAATGTTAAGTGTGATGAGGGTGGGAGAAACAACAGAGTAGTGTATGACACTACTATGAATCTATTCAGTTGTGATTGTAAGAAGTTTGACGAATTTGCATATTATGCTATCATTGCTTGAGGGTAATGAATGTACATTCTGTACAAAAGATTCCTGATCACATATTGAAAGATGGAGCAAACTTGCAAAAGCACAAGTGTGGGACAAGATCTAAGTTGAGAAAACAAATGATAACATGTATGATTTGCTTGAAACTATTAGTGATTATATATAATATTGCTATTCAATTCTTGGGGTATTAGTTAAAAATTCTTGAGGTATTCCTTAATTGTTTTTAAGATATTTATTAGGGTCATATTTACATCAAATTCGTGCTCATTTTGATATGATTTTTGGTTAATTTGATTGCTTTTATGAGACTGATTGCTATATAATTAATTTTTGACCTATTTTGCAAAGAATTGTGAAATTATAGGGAAAATGAGGCAAAAAGGTGGAAAACCGAGCAAGTTTGATAAATTTCAGATTTATTAAACCAATCGAAATGGTGCTAATCATGTACCATGTGAAAGAGTTTGAAGAGAGGATCACAACACAAAAAGAATCGACTCAATCAGAGTTCTAGAGCTCAAGATATGAAGAAAACAAGTTTGCTCGAGCTTCTTCCCTTCTTTGCTAGAAAGCCAGTTCTTCTTAGCTCGAGTGAAAGCCCGTCTGCCCCGGCTAACATGCACCACTCGACCAGCTTGGTCGAGCGCCACTTGTGCTTTGGTCGAGAGGTTTCTCGAGCGGGTGTGAAAATAGACAGTGGGTGTATTTATCAATCTTGTGGGTGTATATACTAAACTGTGCATAAATGTGTGTTTTGCTATTTTTAGGGACTTTTTGGACATTTTCGTCCAAGGAACATATAAATACCCCTTTCCCTCAGATTATAGGCATAATTGAGATTATTTTAACATACTTTTAAATAGATTAGTGGTAGTTACCAACTCTCCCTCTCTCCCTCTCTACATTTCTACTTCAATCTCTCAAATTTCTTTTGATTTCACCATTAGATTTTTAATCAATTGCAATTGATAGATACTCCATTAGATTCTCTACATTTCTATGGTTCAATTTTAAGATTCGTTGAATATTTCATTAAAGCTTGTGGATTGAAGTTTTTTCAATTATTGTAATTTCTGTCCAATTTGTAAGATCTTTCTAATTTTCTTTCAATTCATTGTATTATGATTGTTTTCATGATGTTTTTGTTAGTTTTTATGTGTTGATTTAGATGATTAAACTCTCTAATTTGATGATCTTTTGAGCCTTGGTTGTTTCCTACTTGAGATTAGTTATTTGATTATTTTGACAACATATGAGAATTGAGTTAATTCAATTTTGTTCTTAACTGATTGTAGTGCACACCAAGTGTTTGTGTTTTAGTTTCTATGTCAATGAGTATTGCTAGGAGCTTAGAACAAACCAATAGGAGTAGTAGGCATTCAAATGAGAATTTAGTGCTTAATAAGGTGTTAATTACCTAGTTTAATCATTTGATGAAACTCATGATAGCTATAGTGTTGGTCCCGAAATGAGTTAAATCAGTGTATGGGGGGGAATACACTGATGTCAGATTTTCCCGAAACTCAGGAAAATACTCTAACACACTCAGTCAGGAAGATCCTGATGATACTCACTTAAACTGATAGTCCGCAGGGACAGCAGGGACAAGTCAGTAAGGAGTCAGATAGGCTGAGTATGAGTTTTGTGCTCAGAAGCTTAGTAGGGATAACAAACCTACTGACCGCTCGGAAGTAAGTCAGTTGGACTACTATCTCAGTAAGCTAGAGTACGTGTGGAATGTGAGCCCTTAGTTTATACTCGTTTTAGTTTCTGAAAACATTTTCTCTGACTTTGCTTAGTAAATAGTGGTTAAGGCTGGTGCACAATTTTAATGGTCAGGATGATTGATTCAGCCTGATGTTCAAAACAATGTAAGGATGCTCAGCTTAATATGATGACAATTATGATCCTGAGTAAGAATGTAAATCAGCACAAGGGGATGTTTTTAACGTGGTTCGGAGATAACCAACTCGTACGTCCATGACCTGATTTAACAGGAAGCTACCCTATACCACTGAGGATAGGTACTTGATTTTTACGTGTCAAGGGACACGAGTAGCCAACTTCCTCTCTTAGGATCTGACCACTGAGCGTTTTACAAGTCCCAGTCCTTCTAACCAACCAATCTCACAACTTGAGTGATTTGGTATTCTGGTTCCAACTAAGGATAGCCCTAGCAATACAAATTGATGCTAAAGATTAGAGCTATCAAACTAAGTAAAAATACAGAGTGAATCCTACTACAACACTAGGGAAATTTAATTGCAGAGTGTTGTTCAAAGTATGCTTTGAGTGCTTGGATTCTTGAGAGCTTTCTCTTGGAAATTTCTCGTTAGCCTTGAATGGGTGCAAGACTCTCTGTATTTATAGGATAGATTTGAAATAGATCCGTTGGAGGAGATCCACCCAAATCTTCCTATTTTAGGGTAGTTACAGGCTAGATGTACAATTTGACCTTTTTCCCATGCTTAATCTGGAAAATATTGTCCCGCCGCCTGCACCTCTGAGACGTATTAAGTGCCACATTAACTGATGCACAGACTCCGTACATGCGTGTCGAAAGGAGATTAGCTCTCCGTACAAACGGCTAGTTTTTCGTCTGACACTTATCCTTCCTCGTACATTCAATACTCCGAGTTTCTTGTCATTTACTCAGGTTGAATATTTGTCTTTAATGGAGTCCACTGGCATTCTTTTTGTCTCAGGTGTTAACATAAATGTCAACTGTCCCATAGCATGAATAACCTTTTTGCTTTGGACTTACATGTGTCAGATGAACTGACACAATGCCCAAGTCAGGTCTTATGAGCATTAAGCTCAGCCTGATAGGTTATTCAGCCCGACATGCCTAACCTTTTTGCTTTGGTCTTACATGAGTCAGATAAACTGACTCAAGGCCTAAGTCAGGTCTTATGAGCATTAAGCTCAGCCTGATAGGTTACACTGCCCTTCACTAACTAAGTTCTATCCTGAGCATGCTTAGTGTACTCAGAAGAAACATCTGTCAGTGGTAACTCTGGATTGTCTTTATGATGGATCTTCAAGTCTTCGGTCTTCAGCTTCAGTTCAGTCAATCTACTTCAAGACTGACTCTGACTTGTTCAGGGTGAGTTGTATGTCTGACTTCAGGCAATTGGGTCGACTCCAATATTCTTCAGTCTTCAACACGTTCCCCCTGAACTGAATCCTTAACCTGACTATCCTAATTTAGATGATCCTGACAATTGTACTTAGGCAAATCATCAGGGGTTTTGGGATCTAATCAAAACACTAAGATTGTCCCAACAATTTCCCCCTTTTTGATGATGCCAAAACCCTTAAGCAAATTCCTATCCATCTATACAATCAACTGACTTAGTCAGTGAAATGACTCAGTACCTCCTGACAAACTAGGCACTTAGTCTATAAGATGGAAACAAGGAATGGGTTAGTACAGTTCTTGATAAGGATGCAGAAAAGTAAATTTAGGAGTCAACAAGAAGTTGTACTCAGGAAAACAAAAATAACTTCATTGATAGATCAGAAAATTACAAGGTATCCTGAAGCTATTACATGGTTTCCCTGACAACTAAGTCCTGAGCATACTACTCTTCATCTGTATTCCATACGGCTCGAGGGATTTCGTATATGTCCAAGACCCGGTATAAGATATGAACCATCCTATTTCGGTCACTAGTGGCTCCGACAACTTGTCCTATTTTGACAGCTTCATCCTGAATAGTTGTCCAGTCCAAGTGCTTGGACTTTCCGAACAGATGAGGCACGTACTTGTTGAATTCCGGAGGAGCGATCTCAACACCTGCTGTGTCAGCGGATCTGATAATATCTATCCAGAGATCAAGATGCTCCTCTGACATCCAGTGGTAAAGAATGACATCTTTATCTTCGTTCAGGTCGTCCCATAACCCCACCACATAGAATAGGTAAGCCCACCTATTTCGGATAGGAATCCAAGTTCCCAATATTTCTCCCGGAATGAAATCCTCCACAAACCTTGCTTGAGAAGGGCCTTGACCCGGAGCAACAACCAGCTTCCTCGGAGCCTTCTTCCGAGATCCTTTAGCCACTTTCTTCTGCTTCTAGATCTGCGAAATCATGTACTCCTGATTTTCTTTCAACTGTTGGATCTGACTGAGTAGCGAAATCTCCTTCATCTTCGCCTGCCTCTCCGACTCAGTCATCTCCACCTTCTTCTGAGTGGTTGTGCCGGGGTGCATGACCTCCTCCATCTCAGCAAAAAGAGGCTTGAGAGCGGGATCCTCAGAATCCTTCCTTGGTCTTTTCAGCTCGGACTCAGATTCAGCTTCAGCAGGATTTTCTACTTCAGCTGCAGCAACAGATCTTGTTCTTTTCCTCTCTACAGCCTTCTGTTCAGGGAGGAAGGCCTTCTTCTTGCCTTTGCCAACAATTTGCTTCTTTCCTTCCCCCTTTTGGGCACCATCAGTGTTGATTTTGCCAACTACTTCTTCAACTGAGCCTGCCAAGATTTTGAATT
Source organism: Prunella vulgaris (assembly GCA_026898435.1). Taxonomy (NCBI): domain Eukaryota; kingdom Viridiplantae; phylum Streptophyta; class Magnoliopsida; order Lamiales; family Lamiaceae; genus Prunella; species Prunella vulgaris. The sequence goes on from JAPKLY010000099.1 coordinate 964,781, forward strand.
CCGCATCCATCTCATGTTGCTTGCCCTGAACACATCTGACCTGATTGACCAACACCCGCATGTCCAGATTAACCTCGTGATGCTCCTTCTTTAGCCGGGCCTCTAGAGCTTCAAACTGAGTCTTCACCTCTGCCGAAGCCTGCTGAGCTTGCTTAATCTCCTCGGACATCTCACTTCTTACTTTAGCTTTTAACTCTCCCTTCAGCTGAGCCAGCCTAGCATCGATCAGCACATTCACCTTCTCATTCAATTGCTGATCGATGAACTTGGTCAGTCTCGAATCCTGCTCAGCTAGGGCGTCCGAAGTGAACTTCCTGCAAACCCGAACTATCTCCTTTGCTTGCCCAACCATTGAACCGACTTCTACTGCGTGAGTTGTTCTGAGTTGACCCACGAGATCTAGAGCAACATTCATTTCTTTGACCATATCGTCCTGATCCTTTTGCACCTTCTTCATACAATTATTAATTAGTGAGGCAGTTAGATTGAACTGATTAATCCTCGTATTGTGGATGTTCAGTTGTCTGCAAACAGCAGCATAAGCCCTTGACCACATCCATTTTCTCTGAATTTGACCACCGGGAACTCGGACAAGATCACTTGGACCCTCTCCTGAAGCCTCAGCAGTCCCGGGTCCGAGGGGTGCTTCATCGGCAGGTGCATCGACCCCTTTGATCGCACCATGCTGATCATCATTAGCAATCACAATAACTTTCTTTTCTTTCTCAACATCCTTTTCAACTTCCATCTGATCTTCACCTTTGTCCTTCACCTCCTGAACTTCACCCTCTACAGCCTGAGGAACTATGGCCGGTTCCATTCCTTCACATTTTCTCCTCTCAGGCTTAACAGCCGAAGCTTTGGGATATACACTTCTGACAGTCTCAGTGAAGTCAGAAAGTTTGATGAGCTTGTTCAGTGGATTTACCTCAAAAGCGTTGAAAATGGCTGCTTCTTCATCTGCCAAGCCTATTCCATCCTTTCTTTTCTCCAAGAAGGACTAGCTCAGGGAATGTTGCAGTTCTAATCATTGCATAGGTGCGGAGCTGCACCACAGCTTCCTTCTGAGCGGGAGAAAGATTAGGAAATCTTTGATCAACCATTCTAGCAGCCTGACCCCGAGCCAGGATTTCGAAATCAGGCATGCTTCTCTCATCAAGAGCTGGAAATGGCCATAGAGCTTCAGCAGGCTCTCCTCCACTCTCATCAACCTTATCCTCCATCTTACCTTCATTCTTCTCATCATTCCCACCTTGTTCCTCCTCAGCAGCGGGTTCCCCCTGAGCGGGTTCCCTCCTGGCCTTCACCTGAATGGACCTCCTCTTCTTGATAGTTAGCAACCACAGAATGTATCTGAACATCTACTATATCCTGTTCATATACATAAGGTGCTGGTTCAGATGATGCTACCTCCGGAACTGTAGCAATCAGAGCCACTTCAAGAGCTTCCTGAGCAGGTTGCCTTTCCAGAGTTGTGTGCTGAGTTTCCTTTTCAGGCTGAGGTTCCTTCACCTCCTCAGTCCTCTTCCCTAATTCTTCTGGATTCCAGTACTTAATGATCAGAGTCTGCTTCGTCTTTAGCTTAGAAGACTTAGTAGTTTTCTCCTCAGCTAGGTTCACAGCTTTCCTCTCCGCGGGTTTGCTTGCCTGAGCCTTGACTTCCGAAGTCGTGATCGTCTGAGCCTTCCGCAAGGTTTTATTCTTTTTCTTCTTCCCAGCATCATCGGAAAATGATCTGAAGAGATCAACTCTGGCCGGAATCTCGATGGAGTGAGATTGGTCAATATGTCCAATTGACAGAGTCTCCACCATCAGGGAGATTTTTGTACCAAAATGCACATGTTTGGCAAATGATGCCTGACCCTCCGGCGAGTACACAATTTTCTTCGACTCTGCCACCAAGAGTTGCAAGAAATACTCCTCCCAGTTGAAAGATCTCTGAGCCCCATCTTTCACCGCCATCATTATATTCAGCTTAGGCCTTGAGATCTGCTTTAATCCACCAACAATACCCATCACACCCTGACTTGTCAGGTCAAAGAAAGGGCGAGCTGTTGTCCGGAGCACAGTTTTATTCAACCTTGCTTTCAACGAGGCTATGCCATCACAAAGAGAACTGACGTAGTCTTGTTCTGCCCCAATTCCATACTCCTGAGGTAGAATACCAGAGTCCGGGAGACTGAACAATTCCTTGATCTTCTCCCTGATGTTGATAGTGATCCATTTCCTCTTGACCACTGACTCACCATCCTTCCTCACACTGGAAGAGATTTGAATGCATGTTTCCCACTCACCATCCTTATTCTGCCCCATCTTCAAGTAGAACGCATCAACAAGTCGAGGGTATAACCTTTCAGGCTTCGCAGTGACAAAATGAAGCAATCCAGCATTCTCGATTAGTTCTTTGGTGGGGATGATGTCTGGATGATTCGAGGAGAAATCACCCACTGGTTCATAGCATACATGTTCCCTCAAATGAAAAAGATTACCAAAGAATGAATTAGCAGAGGGAGATCCCATGGATGAAGATTTGAAGAAGGTAAATTGCAGAGAGAAAATATAGCAAGAAAATATTTTGGGTGCGTAAAGGATGCAATGACAAAATCTTCTTCTATTTATACTAAAATTCAATTTTAATCAGATGGCTCAGATGACATGACTTATGAGACTCAACGGATGAGATTAAGGCGGAGAAAATGCATGATCGTGGATTGACCCATTTCAGTTTTCAAAGTTAATAATTCAAAAACTTTATTGAAAACCATTACCGCCCACTTTGCATTAAATGCACGTCAGAGCATGTCCGTATTTAATTCAAATAATTGCATTAAATAATAACTGAAAATTAAATGAACGGTTGGGATTTTATGACAAAAAGGTTTGATGTGACAATACGACGACAAGATCAAAGATGATGCAAGTAAGATATGATGACCAAAATAATTCAGGAACCATACCAGTCAGTCAGATATAGTCGTCTGACTGATACCACATTCGACCTCTCAGGGTGATAAGCCCTGAATTCTGTGTCTTGAATCTTAGTCAGTCTAGACTGATCATCCTTTTTCAATGTCTGTTCCTCCTGACAACCATTCATCCTCTCTCTACAAACCCTTCATCCTGATCCGTAGTTAGTCATTCTCCCTGACCTTGTTCATACTAAACTGAGATTCAGACTGAATCTTCTAAGCCTGGGTCAAGGAGTCCTAACTCTACTGATAACTCAACAAACCTGGTTTCAGGCAAAGCCTTAGTCAGGATGTCAGCTCTCTGCTTATCAGTAGGGATCCTCTCCATCCTTATGTCATTCTTCTCAACATGATCTTTTATGAAGTGATGCATGATGTCTACATGCTTACACCTTGTATGTAAGACTGGGTTTTGGGATATGGCTATGACACTATTATTGTCACAATAAATTGGGACTTCAGTGGCCTCAACTTGGTACTCTCTCAGTTGTTTCTTCAACCAAAGGATTTGGGAGCAACAACTGCCTGCTGCCATATACTCAGCCTCAGTAGTAGACGTTGCAACACTTGTTTGTTTCTTGGAAAACCAAGAGATCAGTTTACTCCCTAAAAACTGACATGTGCATGTAGTTGATTTCCTATCAATCCTACAACCTCCAAAATCAGCATCAGAATAACCTGTTAGTTCTAGGTTGTCATCAGAGGGATACCAAAGTCCTAAATTGACTGTACCTTTTAGGTATTTCAGTAACTTTTTGGCACTCTCTAGATATCTCTTCTTTAGATCAGACTGATACCTCGCACACACTCCAACTGCATAGGTGATGTCAGGACGACTTGCAGTCAAGTACAATAATGAACCAATCAGTGCCCTATATTCAGTCTGATTTACTGAGGTCCCCTCCTTGTTAGGATCCAGCTTCTCGTTTGTGTTCATGGGAATATGTGAGACTTTGCTGGACTGAACTCCAAACTTCTGAATTAAATCCCTCCCATACTTGGACTGATTGATGAAGATTCCAGAGTCAGCTTGCCTGACCTGAAGACCTAAGAAGAAGTTCATTTCTCCCATCATTGACATCTCAAACTTCCCCGTCATCAGCTTGGAGAATTTCTCACAAAGCTTCAGGTTAGGTGATCCAAAAATTATGTCATCCACATAAATTTGGACGAAGAGAATGTCCTCCCCTACGGATATCCTAAAGAGGGTCCTATCCACTGTTCCTTTCACGAACCTGTGGTCTATCAGGAATTGGGAGAGAGTATCATACCATGCTCTTGGAGCTTATTTCAGGCCGGTAAAGTGCTTTCTTCAGGTGATATACCTTATCACCAACTTCGAACCCATGAGGTTGTTTCACATAAACCTCCTCGTTCAGAACTTCATTCAGGAAAGTACTCTTCATGTCCATCTGATACACCTTGAACTTCTTGAATGTTGCATAAGCCAAGAACAGCCTAATTGCTTCTAATCTTGCGACCGGGGCAAATGTCTCATCATAGTCGATCCCTTCGGCCTGAGAGTAGCCCTTAGCCACCAGTCTGACCTTGTTCCTGACAACAACATTCTTCTCATCCCTCTTGTTCTTGAAGAACCACTTGGTGCCAATAACATGTTGACGCCTAGGTCTCTCAACTAACTCCTAAACCTGATTTCGCTCAAACTGGTTGAGCTCATCCTGCATGGCTAGGATCCAGTTGGGGTCAGCAAGAGCTTCTTCTATGTTCTTAGGTTCCTGATCAGACAGGAAACAACATAACGTAATACTCTCGCCATGGAACAACCTTGTCATGTCCCCCTCATTGATATCACCAATGATATCTACTAATGAGTGATCAGATAGCCAATACCTCTTGCTGACCGGAGCACTGGGAGCAGCTGCTGACGTTCCCTCGCCTAATCCTGAAACGTTAGTCTCGACAATAATAGGCAAAGAGGAAGAACGAGCAAGAACAGGTGACACTGAGTCATTTCCTGAGGATTGGCCAATGTCAGGGAAATTGTTTCCCCCTACAGAGTTGGACTCAGTAATTGTCTCATGTGCAGAAGCATCATCACCGATAGTCCTTACCTCAGGTTGAGTCTGTGCCTCCGTCTGAGACTCAATATTCTCCGAGGCTAGGGCTTGCTAAGGGTTGGCCTGAGGTCCATCCTGATCGTCATCATCATCCCATCCCTTGGGAGCATGCACAAACTTGACCTTAAATTCTGGATTTTGCTTCAGGCTCAGTCTTGTCACCTCTTGGTAACCCCCTCAGTGTTTGGACTTGGAACCTATTTTCTAAGCACTGATGCAGTCTCATCAAACACAACATGAGGTGTTTCCTCCACACAAAGAGTCCGATAGTTATACACCCTGAAAGCTTTGCTGACTGAGGAGTATCCTAAGAACACTCCCTAATCAGACTTGCTATCAAAGACTTTAAGCTGGTCTTTCCCATTGTTCAGGATGAAACACTTCCATATCAAAAATATGGAAATAGGAAATGCGAGTCTTCCTCTTGTTTCACGTTTCATAAGGTGTCTGAGCATGTTGTTTGTTCAACATAGATCAGTTCTGAGTGTAGCAAGCAGTGTTGATTGCTTCAGCCCAGTACTTCTTGGGCAGTCCTGACTCAGCCAACATGGTCTGGGCAGCTTCCTTTATGGTCCGGTTTCTTCTCTTAGCAACTCCATTCTGCTGTGGAGTCCTAGCTGCAGAAGTCTCATGAGCAATGCCAAGGTCAGTACAAAAATCAGTTATAATAGAGTTAATAAACTCTGTTCCCTGATCTGATCTGATCCTGACGATGCTTTGACCCTGTTCAGTACTCAATTTCTTGAGTAACTCCAAAAGCTTGACCTGAGTCTCCTTCTTTTCAGCAAGAAAATAACCCATGTGTACCTGGAATAATCATCAACAACAACAATGGTATATTTCCTACCATTCATGCTGACCGGAGTAATCGGACCCAAGAGATCCATGTGCAGGAGCTGAAGCACTCTGTCAGTTGAGAAGGCATCTTTCTCCTTGAATGAGACTTTGGTTTGCTTGCCTTCTTGACATGCTCCGCACACACGGTCTTTGCTAAAAACCTCATTAGGTAGACCCTCTACAAGAGAAAGTCGAGAAATTTTGTTAATAATCTTGAAGTTAAGATGACTCAGGCGCTTATACCAAAGCCAACTGAGTTCGGAGGAACTCTTAGCGACCAAACAAGTTTCAGGAGAGGTGCTCTTAAAGTCAGCAAAATAAATGTTGCCTCTCCTGACACCTGTAATAAGAACCTGGAGTGTATCTTTGTCTTTCACAAGGCATATATTCGAGGTAAATTCTACACTATATCCACGGTCACAAAACTGACAGACCGAAAGCAGGTTATGCCTAAGACCCTCAACATAGGATACATTAATCACTTTAACAGAACCAACAACAAGAGTACCAAACCCTCTAGTGAAACCCTTAGAGTTATCACTAAAGGTAACCTGCGGGCCATCCTGAGCTACGTAGTCCTGAAGGAGATCACGAAAGCCGGTCATGTGCCTTGAACACCCTGAGTCCAAGTACCAATCCTTCTTCAGATCCTCCTTTCTCTTCTTGTAGCCCGCAGCGACCTGAAACGAATCAGGCCTCAGGTACCCATCTTGTATTGGGTCCTACTGTGTCAGCCATACTCTTTGGGATCCAGATTTGTTTAACAATTCTGATGGCATCAGAAGTGTAAACCTGTCTCCCTGAAACATCAACATACATAGTCCTCTTCTTCCTGGGTGCCTTGGAAGTTGAGGGTGTATGGGTGTCAGCCTGAGGTTCAGGAGCCTGGAATTATTCTTGGGGGCTGGCCTCCTGTTCCTCCTTGCCCTGGGTGCATTTGGCTGAGGTCTATCCTGGGAAGGAGCAGCTCGAGCCTGACCTCTAGGCACTTGAGGTCTGGCTTGAGCGTTATCAGAGTCAGGTCTCTGTCTCCCTTCAGGGGCCACCTGGTTAGTCCATCTCCGAGGAGGATTGGGACGTTCCTGATGGGCCCTGTGCCCTGCCTGAGGCCTTTGGACCTCAGTATTCCTCGGCTTTGTCTGAGGTTTCCTTGGGCCTGAATTCCTTCCGCCCTGAGTATTCTTAGGCTGAGCCTGAGAAGTACTTGGGGCAGGGTTCCTTCCAGCCTGAGGATTCCTAGGCTGAACCTTGGGTTTCCCTTGGTCCGTCTTCCTCGGCTCCTGGTGAGGAACTTTGGCCTTCCCTTAGGTTTTGGCCTGAGTTCCTCAGCCTTTTGCCTGACAGGTTTAGCAGGCACTTTCTCCTTCCCTTTGCCCTTATCCAGGTGAGCAACACTAGGGCCCTTGTCACCAGTTTGGGCAGGGACAAACACCTTTTGTGAGTTGCTCCCTGAAGCAGCTCTCTTTTCCTTGCCCTTAGGGTCTTTTGAGCCATCATAGCCCAACCCTGCTTTTGCACCATCGGAATGCTGAGAGATAATTGTTAACTCATCAACCACTAGTGAAGATTTGTGTAACTACTCCAGCTTTTCCTCAAGATGCACATTGTGCTTTTTTAAGGCCTCAATTTCAGCGATGTACTGCAGCCTCGATTTCAGCGATGCACTGTGGGAGTATGAGTCTCCTGCAGCCTCGAAAAATCAACCATCAATTGCTCTAAGGCAAGCTGAAGGTTGAGATCTCTTGCTGAGTCCGATCTAAGCTCAGGTGCGTGATCTGGAGAAGAGACAGAAGAACATACCTCATCATCTGCCATTAGGCAGAGGTCATCATACTCTTCGTCGGAGAAGATTTCAGGGGATCAGCGTCCTGGGCCATCTGAATCTGAGGAATCCTCAGCAATCATCGCTCTCCGATTTGTTGCCCTGAGATATCTTTTTGCTCTCCAATCTTCTCTCTCTTGAGCACTGAGCTACGGACAATCATACTGATAATGTCCGGTCTTCTTGCAGTGATAGCACTGATCTGCATCACTAACACCCAGTTTATCAGTGTACCTCTTTTCTGCTGACTCCCTCCTGCTCCCTGATGATCGTTCAGGCTTGGAGCTAGATCTTCTGGGCTCAGCATCATCTCTCCTTCTGGAGCTTTTCTCATCTCTCCGGCGCTCAGGCTCATCTCTCTCTCTCTCCTGGAATCGGAGTCCCTCCTTTCTTTTGGGGAATTAAACACAGATCTATTCGGGATTTACGCTAAATACAAATTTAAGCCAACAATTAATATCATGATTTAAACATAATTAAATCAAATAATTGTATACCCAACAACAGGCTTTGCATGCAAAACATATGAATCATATAATATCACATAAAGCCCTAAACATGCGGAACTAAGGGATTTAGTGAATTATACCTCTTGGAGAAAAGACAGTTTCTGAGACAAAAGGCGTCCTTATTGAGATGCTTTCGCAAGACTGTTGAGATCAAAGGCGTCCTTCTTGAGACCTATCTCCTTCACAAATTGGTTGAGATCAAAAGGCTTCCTTCTTGAGATCCTCAACTTGATAAACCCAAAAGCCTTCTCAAGTATTCCCTTGTCCTTATTCGTACACCTGGTGAGAGGCCACACGAATAATCACAACACAAGAAAAGAAAAATATTTGTTGCCCAAGAACCCTATAATTTTTGAAAATTATAGATCAAGAAGTAATGAATATGAAGTCTTGTATCATCTCATATTTATAATGAGAATACAAGATCTTGAATATCTTGAATATCTAATATTTCAAATCTTGATTATCATGAATATCAAATATTCTAATCTTGAATACAAAATATTCAATTCTTGATATTTCTTTTCTTCATGCAATTTTTGAAATTTTATACACTTTATTTAATTCTATGAGATCTTGATTTTATTAGACATTCTTGTATCCAAGATACATATCTATTTTCCATAAAATCTTACATTAAAAAATAATAATAATTTTCGAAAAATTCATCTATATGGGCCCAAAATATTTCTTTTATTTTAATCA
>JAPKLY010000099.1:973710-989909 GCA_026898435.1 Prunella vulgaris
TGGGGTGTTCAAATCCCATCTAGGTTGTGAATTTAGTACTTGTTACAAGAAACTGATAATGTAACTTGTATTATTATATGAACGGATTGTAATAGATAAATAACATTCATATTATCTAAAGCACAGTGATAAAAGATTTATTTTAGATAAAGTTCAAAGATTCAGTTTAGTTATACAAAGTAAAAGCATACTTTCTAGTATAACCCTAACACTCTCTTCCCTCGGGGACTAGACCTCCTGGGGTTGGAATACCTACCATCAAGAGTGTCAGTATAAAACTTCTAATACCTGCCAAAATGAGAGTTCAGCTTCTCGAATCTTCGTGCTATCAGGCTGTACTCCAGGGCAAGCTCATCCTTGTTCATCTCTCTCAAGGACTTCGAACCTGGTCCAGCCTCAGGCTCAGGATTAGCTTTCAGAGCCACGCTCTTTTCCTTCTCAGGTGTTTTCTCCTCAGTCACGTCCTCACTGACTGCACCCTTCATCTTCCTCTTATCGAGGTCGAATTCTAGAGCCTTTAACTCTGAGAAGAGGTGAGAGTAAGGAACGTTCGTGAGATCCTCAGTGTTCTTCAGCAAGATCACTCGTGTATCCCATCATTCAGGGAGACAGTAAAGGATTTTAGATGACACCTCTCTCTTGGGAAACTCCTTCCCAAGGGTTGCTAGCTCGTTCATCATCTTAATGAACCGAGCTTCCATCTGATCGATGGACTCTTCTTCTATCATCTGGAACACCTCAAACTTCCTGATAGCAAGATCGCGCTTGTTCTTTTTTATCTTCTCAGACCCCTCACTCATCTCCTTCAGGGCCTCCCAAATTTCCTTTGTCGTCTTAAGGTGCATGAGCCTGACCGAATTCTCATAAGAAATGGTGTGGAGTATAATGTTCTTCACAACATTATCTAGTCCGATTTGTTTGATCTGATCAACAGTCAGGGCGGACCTCTCCACAGGCTCTTGACCTGCGACTGGAACAGGGACTCTTCCATGCACTGGACAGGTTCTTGCTTGATCAGTTATGAAGGTGATAGGACCTTCCTCAATAAGCCGAAACATCTGGTCATGGATGGAGTAGAGATGTGCGAGCATCCTGAATTTCCAATAATCATAATTGTCAACAGAAAACTCAGGAAGATTGCCCTCAAGGCGCTTAGAACTGGATGCCATGGTATGCAAGTTTTCAGAAATAGATCTGTTCAGTAGACCACCAAAAGTTTCTCCTCAGAAACTATTGGTAAACAAAGTCAGTGGTCTTTTGAACCACTGCTCTAATACCACTTGTTGGTCCTGAAATGAGTTAAATCAGTGTATGAGGGGGGAATACACTGATGTCAGATTTTCTTGAAACTCAGGAAAATACTCTAACACACTCAGTCAGGAAGATCCTGATGACACTCACTTAAACTGATAGTCCGCAGGGACAAGTCAGTAAGGAGTCAGATAGGCTAAGTATGAGTTTTGTGCTCAGAAGCTCAGTAGGGATAACACACCTACTGACCGCTCGGAAGCAAGTCAGTTGGACTACTATCTCAGTAAGCTAGAGTATGTACGGAATGTGAGCCCTTAGCTTATACTCGTTTTAGTTTCTAAAAACGTTTTCTCTGACTTTGCTTAGTAAATGGTGGTTAAGGCTGGTGCACAATTTTAATGGTCAGGATGATTGATTGAGCCTGATGTTCAAAACAATGCAAGGATGCTCAGTTTAATATGATGACAATTATGATCCTGAGCAAGAATGTAAATCAGCACAAGGGGATGTTTTTAACGTGGTTCAGAGATAATCAACTCCTATGTCCACGACTTGATTTAACAGGAAGCTACCCTCTACCACTGAGGATAGATACTTGATTTTTATGTGCCAAGGGACATGAGTAGCCAACTTTCTCTCTTAGGATCTGACCACTGAGCGTTTTACAAGTCCCAGTCCTTCTAACCAACCAATCTCACAACCTGAGTGGTTTGGTATTCTGGTTCCAACTAAGGATAGCCCTAGAAATACAAATCGATGCTAAAGATTAGAGCTATCAAACTAAGCAAAAATACAGAGTGAATCCTACTACAACACTAGGGAAATTTAATTGCAGAGTGTTGTTCAAAGTATGCTTTGAGTGCTTGGATTCTTGAGAGCTTTCACTTGGAAATTTCTCGTTAGCCTTGAATGGGTGCAAGGCTCTCTACATTTATAGGAGAGATTTGAAATAGATCTGTTGGAGGAGATCCACCCAAATCTTCCTATTTTAGGGTAGTTGCAGTCTAGATGTACTATTTGACCTTTTTCCCATGCTTAATCTTGAAAATATTATCCCACCGCCTGCAACTCTGAGACGCATTAAATGCCGCATTAACTGATGCGCAGACTCCGTACATGCGTGTCAAAAGGCGATTGGCTCTCCGAACAAATGGCTAGTTGTTTGTCTGACACTTGTCCTTAATATTTGTCTTTAATGGAGTCCACTGACATTCTTTTTGTCTCAGGTGTTAATGTTGATAGGTGAACTATCCAAGGATAATCACGGAAGTGCATACTCGCTGATGAGGCTCACAACCTCGCTCGCCTTGAGGTTAGATTTGTCAGCGGCATCGAGGAAAGCTCGCTCAGGTAAGGGGAAGCTCGCCGCGTGTGCCCTCACGTACTCCTCCCAGTTGAAATCATGAACAACCTCGGCGGGGACTTGATGCTCTGGGAGTTTGGGGAATGGGAAGTCGATGAAGCGAAGGTACTCGTAGGTGACCTCCACTCCTCCCTCATTTTCTTCCTCATCGATCTCGCGAGTAAGCTGGCTAGCTTGGTCGCCAGTTTCGGTGACCTCCTCCAGAACCTCGGCGGCCTCCACTTCGTGGACAGCAGCGTCACCGGTAGCTCGGTCAAGGTCCCCCTGAACCTCGCCACCTCTGAAATTGGTAGTTTTTTCCCCCATGTCAGGTCGAACCTTGCCAGGGAGCTTGCGGCTACTCGGGCGAGCTACAGAGCTCGCCCCAGACTCCGAAGTAATCACGATGGGCGTCATTTGGGGAATCGGCAAGTTCTCAATCACGAGCCTTTTTCCCAAGTTACGGTTTGAGGCAGTTCGGCTTCAGGATTGATTCGACATGATCGAGTTATTGGTTGAGAGTGTTGGTAAAAATTTTCAGGGTGTCCAAAACCAATGCAATAGTCACCAGAGTGATGAGGTGGATGATCAGAAATGTAAAAAATTCCCAAAAACTCAGAGGAAATGAAGAACAGTGAAGAAGAAAGGAAGAAAAGAGAGAAAGGAATGGGTTTCTACCTTGGAAAGCACTCGGAGACGCGTCGGATGTAGAGGAGGCGATCGCCGGAAAATTGCTCGAAAAATTGAGGATGCGAAAGTGTGGAATGAGAAGGATTTCTCATATTTATTGATGTTGGGCGACCTTTAATTTTCGCATAGTGCAGGGGCTAACTTGTAAAGAATTTGAAAGTTTGCCATGATGACCACGGGAATCAACGCCTAAAAAGGTGTGCGCGACGCCTAGAATTCTGCCCCACGTCGGCTCGTCGACCACCTCACTCGACCTCGCCCACAAGCTTTGAACCTACCTTAGAGGCAGCTCACCGACATTCGAGCCTTCATCCATTGAGACAGAACAGCTCGCCCACGCATCAAATGAATTATGATGTGAGCGAGCTGAGGGGCAAATGTTGATAGGCGAACTAGCTAAGGATAATCACAGGATTATCTCAAGGCTAAGAAGGTCGCCAGCTTGTGTAGAAGCTACGCCATCAATCTGGATCAAGGCCAACACGTAGAAGCTCGGCGAAGTAGGCAGGAACCTCGCCCAGGCTCCTGATAGGCCAAGGCCCACAACCTGGAGAGAGAGGGTTGCAGGCGAGCTTGTCCACTCGAGAGGAAGCTCGCCCCTACCCAGAGAGACCAAGCAAGAGTCCAATGCTACATTGCCCCGAAATCAACACAAGGTAACGAAGCGCGCCTAGAAGCTCGTCTAGCTCAGGGACCGGAGCCACAAGTGTATAAATAGGGCATATATATGTAGTAGGAAAAAGCTTTGTAATGGAGGCATTGTGAGGGACCAGGACGAGGGTCGAACCCTCGTCCACACCAAAAGCCCAATAGGCTCATAAGGTGCCACCTCACACTTGCACACCTATAAATAGGGCACTCTTGTACCATTCCCTCTACAACTTAATCATAATACACATTTACTTTCTCTCTCTAAACTCTCTACTTTCTCTCTCTATATTATCCATCCAAGAACACATTTCTTGGATTATTGTTTGATAGGATTATATGCTGAGATAGCCACACAAAAATACCATTAGTGAATTCTATCAACAGTTAACATAAATGTCAACTGTCCCATAGCATGAATAACCTTTTTGCTTTGGACTTACATGTGCCAGATGAACTGATACAATGCCCAAGTCAGGTCTTATGAGCATTAAGCTCAGCCTGATAGGTTATTCAGCCTGACATGCGTAACCTTTTTTGCTTTGGACTTACATGAGTCAGATAAACTGACTCAAGGCCTAAGTCAGGTCTTATGAGCATTAAGCTCAGCCTGATAGGTTACACTTCCCTTCACTAACTAAGTTCTATCCTGAGCATGCTTATTTTACTCAGTAGAAACATCAGTCTGTGGTAACTCTGGATTGTCTTCAGAATGGATCTTCAAGTCTTCGGTCTTCAGCTTCAGTTCAGGCAATCTACTTCAAGACTGACTCTGACTTCTTCAGGGTGAGTTGTGTGTCTGACTTTAGGAAATTGGGTCGACTCCAATATTCTTTAGTCTTCAACACGTTCCCCCTGAACTGAATCCTTAACCTGACTATCCTGATCTAGACGATCCTGACAACTGTACTTAGGCAAATCATCAGGGGTTTTGGGATCTAATCAAAACACTTAGATTGTCCCAACATATAGTATGAATTAATGCGTAATTGATGCATAATGGAGATTACCAAGAGCATACACCAACTCCCTTGCACTTCTACGGAAGTTAGATAAGTTCACCCCTATTTTTATTTTGTTAGAATAAGACCCAAACATGTCTTTTCTTTCGTTTGTTTTGAGAAGCATATTTCTAGGGATTAAATGGGATTAACTCTTGTTTCCCTTGGTTCGATATTTTAACTTGGTCACTTTTCTTAACACAACAACGATCACGTACACTTGCGTGTTGTATTTAGAAATTAGGCAAAAAAGTTTTTGGCGTCGTTGCCGGGGAAGCGACGTGTTAGTTGGTTTAATTCTTGTTATATATTTTTCTTTATTTTCTTTTGTATTTTCCTCATTTGTTTTGTGAGGATTTGATACTTGCTTAACTTTGTAGGAGTGGGCCTAATTGAAGAAGATAGAGGGATACAATCAATACTCGTATCCTCCACAATACATATATCCTCCTCAACCATACACATGTCAACCTCACCCATATTCACCACCTCCATATCAACCACTACCTCCACAATACCAATATCCTCCACAAGAAGATCTTTATTCTCCTTAATCATACACATATTCCGATCCTTACTCTTATCCCTACTCTTATGAAGATGCATGCTCCTACACTCCACCTCCTCGTATGCCCTTTCACCAAGAAGAAACTTATCCAAGCTATGTTGATGAATGTTATGATCAAGAATTTATTCCACAGGATGAATGTGGGTATCAAGAAGCTTCAGGGAGTTTTTATTATGACGATGAGAGGAATTATGCATATGAAGATCACATATCACAAGCTCCTTCTTATTATCAAGAGTGTCAACAAGCATCAATGTTGAAGCTAATGAATGACATGTTCCAAGAGTTAGAGGAAATAAAGAGATTACAACAAGAGGAGCAAGAGAAAATGGAAAGAGAAGTACAAGAGAAAGAAGTGGAAGAAGGGAAAGAAGAAGATGAACCGGTAGAAAATGTGTGCGATCTCATTGTTAGATTTCTTGATGAAAATGATGATTTAGATTATGATAACATCACATTAATCGTACACTATGATGCCCAAGGATCTCATAAGAATTTCATTAATCCTTCTTTTTTCACTATTTGTACTAAACATCTTCATTATGTAATTGGTGATAATACCTTTTTTGTTAGTTATGTTAGACATCAAGAGGAAGATGGTGTAAAAAAAGAAGAAAAAAAATAGAGGTGCGTAGAAAGGAAGAGGATGAGGATGAGGATGAAGATGAAGATGAAGATGAAGATAATGATGATTATGAGGAGATCAAAGCTCCCTATCTATAAGAAACTTTCGATCTTAAGAGCTTTACTAATCCTCTTTATGGTTATATTTATGTTGATATTAATCCTCTTTATGATGATAATGAGTATGATACTTCTCTTGTATGCATTGATAGAAATCAAAATGAATATGAAAAAGAGGGGGAAAAGGGAAAAGAGGACTCAAGAGATGAAAGTGAAAAGGTAGATTCTATTGTCAATAAAGAGGTAGAGGAATTTCCACTAGTGGACATGAGCAAAAATGAAGAAGAACATCAAGATGAAGTGAAAGATGAGCTAAAAAATGAAATGAACATTTCTAAACCCTTAAACTCTTCCATTTGTGCTTTAATTGATAATGATGTGACTTGTGATTTCATTATTCCTCTTTATAGAATTGATCATAAGATAGAATTAAAAATTATCTTGGGTATGTTTGATCATAGTAAATATGGATAGATATATATGAAGAGAAAAGAAGAGGAGAGAGATGGACGTAAGAAAATATGGATGAGGAAGGTTGGAGAGTGGTGTATTCATAAAGAGAGACTCCTTGAATAAGAAGCCCAAAGATTTAAACATAATGGCAAGGAGGATCGATATCCTTGACCATTTTGATGAGCTAAAAACTTTCATCCGGCTTGAAGACGTTAAACTTAATGATAAATGAGAGGCAACTCATTCTTTTCTTTGCTTTTTATTTGTTATTTTTAGTTGTTTGTAGTTTGATCTTTTCTTTTGGTCTATTTTTGTAGGAAAATGGTGAGCTTACATGAAGAAAAGGTGTCGTTGAGCTTCATTAGTGGACTTTCAATTCCTTGATGTGTGCCTAATGCTATATGGAGGTATCATTGCCCTCAGGCTCGAACTTAGGATTGCTTGGCAAATCCTAAGTTTGGGGGGGGGGGGTATTTTTATATATGTTGAATTGCACCGGCACACTGCATTTTAGATATCTTGCTTAGAGCATTGACTTAAATGATTGATTGATTTGATGATTTATGTGATTGCTCGCATAAGCTTGATTGCTTATTGATTGCAAATTTCATTTTGAACACTAGTATACCAGACTTTTCATTGCGTAGCAATGAAAAAGTTTGGGGGGTATGATCGTTTTTTTAAAATTTCATTTGCATCAACTTTGCTATGTTGTGTTGCTAGATCATGCTTATCTTAGGATTGATGGTTATTAGTTGCTGATTTTGTGCGCTTTGAATGTGCTCTTACTTGTTTGATGATATAGAATGATTCCATGATCAAGTATTTGATTAATCATGCTTAATGTGGATTCTTTAACGCTTGATTTTAAGTTGAGATGAATATTTGAGAAATGAAGTAAGTCACAATCAAATAACCCGTGAGCTTTTGAGCTTTAATTTCCGTTTCATTTTAAAAGGGATGATTTTCCTTCATTGTGTGGTCCTCTTGATGCTTTGTACTCTAGAACTTACCATGCACCTTGTTTGAGATCACACTTTGTAATGAGTTTTCAAAAAATGATTTTAGGCCATCTTTGATCTTAAAGGAGTCACTTAGCCAAACTATCCATACCATGACATTGTTTACCATAGTTAGCCATTTTGTGCCTTTGCCTTTGCCTTTTTCTTTGGCAACCTATGATTGTAGCCTAATTATCCTTCATTTTTAGCCTTTGTTGATGGAATTAGCTAATTAGGTGTTTATATGGTTGTAATTACACTGGATTCCACCAAACAATAATCAATATATGATGTTCTTGAGAGTATTTAATAGAGAGAAAGTAGTGAGAGTAATGAGAGAGTAGTTTTTGGTATAATGAGCTTAGAGAGAGAAATGAGTTACAAGAGACCTATTTATAGGTTTGCATGTAATGTGGTGGCACTTAGTAGGCTTATTTAGCCTTATGTGCTGACAAGTGTCTTTAACACCTGTCCTTACTCACTACTATGCTTTAATTACATTGCTTTACCCTACTACATCATTACTGACTCCCTACATAGCTATTAACTACACTTCGGTCTGGGCAAGCTCCTTGGCGAGCTTCCTTGCCTTGCGTTGTTCTGGGATGTGGTGATGGTAGTAGCCTCAGGCCTTGTCTCCTGGTGGTGGGCGAGCTCCCTTGCGAGCTTCTCCTCTCTCCATGATGATTACTTGGTTAGGTTCTGATGACGTGGCTCTTGGCTAACTGGGCAAGTGCCCTCTTACATCCTGATGTTGACTGGTTAAAGGTGGTGACGTGGCGGAGCACCAACCTGGCTAGCTTCTGGCGGACTCCTTTACCTTGAGTCATTTATTTCACTAATCCTCTGTTAGTAGTTCGTCCATCAACATTTGCCTCGGTGGGTGAGATCTCCAGTGACAGCGAACTCTCTTTTGTGTGGTGTCGAGCTCCTTGGTGAACTACCTATGGCGGTGGAGTTGCTGACGTGGTGCAGAATTCAAGGCGTCGTGCACACCTTTCCACTCCTCATTTCCCACGCCCATCATGTCAAACTTTTATATTCCTTGCACATAGGTCTCTGAACACTCTCGAAAATACACCTCGCCCGTCTTCTCTCTATAAATAAGAAGACCCAGATTCATTTCTCATTTGAATCTTCAAATCTTCAGAGCGATTCCAAGCAACCTGAGCATTTTTCTGGCGATTTGAAACTTTGTATTGTTGGATTCCTGTTTGATTTCCAAAGGTAGTGACATTGAATCTTCTTTTTAATCCTTTCTTATTGTAGATTTTCCATTCATTTCCTTTTTTCTCTGTTTTTCTGTTAAACTCCATAAATTCCAGCCGAACCTTTGAATTTTCCGGCCACCGGAATTTTTAAGACTTCGCCCCCATCCAACACCATGTCTACCAGATCTTCAAGCCGAACTTTATCAAGCCAGAACCCAGAAAAACAACCTATGACTAGTAATGAACCATTCCTCAGATGACTCCGATTATAATTGACTCTGGTTCCGAGGCAACCTCGGTAGCTTGCCCAGGATCTTGCGAGCTACCCTGTTAGGTCTGTTCTGATTCTGGGGAGAGGGCCACAAATTCAGGAGGTGGCTCCTGGGACAGTTTCCGCAAACTCTGGGAGGTGTATGGTCAGGCCAGAGAGGAGGTCGCCAGGGAGGAGAGGGCTGCTGGTGGTAATGAGGAGGTCGCCAAAGGTGGAGAGGAGTTCGCCGAAGGTGGCGAGGAGGTCGCCGAGCCGGACGATCCTGCTAGCGAGCTGGTTTGCGAGCTAAATGAGGAGGAGGAGAATGATGAGATCACTTTGTGTTGGTCCCAAAGGCAGGTTTTAGGGAAGAATACACTTGAACAAGTCTAGAAGGGGGGGTTGAATAGACTTGTAAGGATTCAAAAACCTTTTTCAATTTTACTGATTTATTCAGAAAATCAGCAGACTACTTGAGGTAGTCTGAATTTTGAGAATAGTGCGCTGTGTAGAGTGCGGAAACGTTTTAATGAAAATCGGTTTTTAGGTGATGTGCACAGATAAGAACAGAAAGAAATACGAAGAGACACAGGGGTTTATAGTGGTTCGGACCAACTGTCCTACATCCACTCTCCTCAACCCAATTTGGACTTGAGGGGCTCTCCACTAACTCACTTACTCACTTACTTACACAGTTTTGAGAGTACTACTCTCTTTACAACTTATCAATGCTATAATTGCAATTGACTTCTCACAGCTTCTACAAAGCTTTTACAAAGGATAAGTATGGATGGTATTTTTGAGCGTAAGTGATAAAACTGACAGAGTATTGGCTAGCTTAATGTGCGTCTGAATCCAATTACAGAAATTATCACTATTACTCTAATTTATAGGATCAAATAACTAGCCGTTAGAATGGACTAGAAATCTGAGATCCTATAATCTCGTATTCAATCAATCATTGTGATTGATTGATTTTCCTTTTTGATTCCCGTCAGTCTTCGCGATCTTCAATCAATCAAGTTTGTCCCCTTGATTGATTGATTTTCTATACTGGGAATCTTCCTTTTATGTCGCAAGTCAACCCTTAAGATTGATTCCGAAGAATCTGGGCTGAGCACAAAACCTCAGCTGATCTGTCTCCTCAGCTGGTGTATTAGTCTGCTGATACTTGGACCTCAGCTGATGTGCAAGTCTGCTGGTGTGCACCTCAGCTGGTCTTCTTGACTTTGTCTGAATAAGTCTTTTATCCATGGTCCTTGTCTTGTCTGCGACGTGCTCTCAGCTGATCAGCTAATCTTCTGATATCAGCTGATCTGCTCTTCAGCTATCGGCTGATGTTAACTTCTCTGATGATCTGCTCTCGATGCTCCAGTGTCAGCTGATTAAATCTTCTGTCTTCTAAAATCGGCTAAGTCCTCAAGGTCTCAGCTGGTCTTCTCTTCTATGATAGCTTCGGATCTTCTAGGCAGCAAGGTAGATTCCCCCTCACTTGAACCTATCTAATCCTAACTACTCATCAGCTGACTAACATGTTCAGCTGGTCCTATTACAAGCTGATTTGTTTTATATCATCAAAACATCTAACACAGATATCCTAACAAGTTCCCCCTTTTTGATGATATCAAAACCAACTCAGCTGATCTCAACAGATAAGCATTTTCAATCAAAATCAAGATCACATAGGACAGAAAAGAAGATCTTTAATTAAGATCTTTTAGACAGAATCAAAACGCAGCTGACAACAAGTAGTTGCCTAGAATCATAAAGCTTTATTAATAATCAAAAGAGAAATAACAAACAGAAGTAAAGATACCTAATCCTCAGCTGACTCAGCTGGACTATTACATGAGGAGCGGTCTTCTGCTGCTGAGCGAAACTTGCAACCAGTCTAAGAATCTCTTCTCTATTTCCTTCAAAGCTGGCAGAGAGTTGTCAGAAAGCAGATGAAAGAGTTGAGTGATCTGCAGCCAATGTTTCCTGATTTCCACCCAATCTATCTTTCCACTCACATCAGTTGGAGTAGGAAGATATTCAATCTCTGGCAACTCTGGCTGAACCTCTACCTTAAGCATCTCTTTTGTGATAGCTCTGAAGAACTTAGGAAAAGTCTCCTTCAACCAATCTCTGAACTCAGCGTTTTTCTCTCTCTCTCCTCTGGTATCTTCTCCTCGGAGAACATAGAAGTGGATCATAGTTTTGGCTTTTATAGTTTTCCAGAGATCCATCAGCTCATCAGACAATTGATTGTAGAACATATCAATTGGTCCGTCAACTAGAGGCTCATTTGGATCTCTGATGAATTTTCCACTCCTAGTCCTGCTCCCTTGAGCTACTGCTTTCCCTTTCTTCTTCAGCTTCCTCTGATATCTCCTCTCAAGCTCATCATTCATCTCCCTTTCCTGCCTCTTCCTCCTCTCCTCAGGGGTTTCTTTCTC
Organism: Prunella vulgaris; assembly: GCA_026898435.1. Taxonomy (NCBI): domain Eukaryota; kingdom Viridiplantae; phylum Streptophyta; class Magnoliopsida; order Lamiales; family Lamiaceae; genus Prunella; species Prunella vulgaris. The sequence continues at coordinate 985,248 of JAPKLY010000099.1, forward strand.
AGCTAGCTGCAACTCCTTAGCCAGCTTTTCGTCCAAATCAGCATTCATTATTCTTTTCTTCTTTTCCCTTTCTACAGCGACAACTTCTTGCTTCTGCAAAGCCTCGGCCATTTTCTGATCTCTCAACTCCTGAGTTTTCTGAGCAGCCATCTTCCTGGTGTTGATGTAATCTTCAACATTTTCTATCCTAGCAGATAGAACCCCTTGATTATCCACCAGAAGAGCTCTCAGAGAGGCCATCTCAGCTTGCAAGGCAGCAATAGCAACTGAGTTCTTCTCTTCCCCCTTTTTGATATCATCAATTACTGCAGCAGAGGGTAGAGAAGTAGGAAGCTTGTCCACAATATCTTTCAGGTCCTCCTGACCGTGTTTGGACTCAACAATTTGTCCTTCCAACCGTTCGGAGACCAATCTGAATCTCTCAGACTCAGCAGCAAGAGAAGCAGATGCATCATCATTGAAAGCTCTGGCAGTTGCCTTGAAGCTCTGGAGAGTATTGAAGAATTCAATGCGGGTGGCATACAAGCTGTCCTCCATAGCTTCCTTCAGCTTGTTGCGATGGTCCAGTAGGACTTGATGAACATGAGCTTCAATCATAGAGGGGGCAACAGACTTGGCAGCCAGAAGAGTAGCTTTGACCTCCCTGATGTGGTCATCAAAATAGCCTTTTAATTATTCCAAGAGTGCAGGAGTTGCCTGATCAGCAGGGGAGATCTCAAAACTTGCTGCTGGAGGAACAAACTCAGTCTCTGCTGTTTCAGGGCAGTCCAGGGCCACACCATCTTTGAGCAACAGAGCTCTAGCCACCTTCCTCAACCCTTCAGGGGATGTCAGCTGGGATGGGGCCTTAACCTCCAAGGCCTCCATCAAAATTTCCTCCCATTCAGTGAAAGCTGCTTCTCCCATCTCCTGAATTAGGGCCAGAAAGAATGTGACAGGCCCCTCTCTTGCTTGTGCCCAAGCTAGGCCATCAGCAAGGATATCTTGGTAGGCTGGGTAAGGGTTCAGTTCAGGGATGTAGAGGGAAATGTGGGCTAGGGCAGATATAATCATCCCTCGTTCAAGAGGCCTCTTTGAACGATGGTGAGATAGGCGTGCTTGTTTGGCCATTTCTGAGGGGGAGTTGGGGTTATCGAGAATGATGGGTTCAGGGTGAGAGGGTTTGAGGGTAGCTGAAGGCTCTCCAGAGGTAGCCATCTCCTCTGGTTCATTGCCGACTGGGATTTGTGAAGGTGAGGGATCGGCTGGGGTTGAGAAGTGTTGGGAAGGATCAGAAAAGGGTGTAGGAGAAGCTGACCTGATAGGTGAGGCAGCTAAAGGTGTATCTGCTGATGGTGTATCAGCAGAGGAATGAAGAACCTCTGTCTCAGCTATTGAGGGTTCAGCTGACTCCCTCTCGTCCGACTCCTCTTCCTCTTCATCAGAGCCAGTCGCTGAATCCTCATCTGACGCAGCCTTCTCAGCTGACTCCTCCACAGCCTGCTCTTCTTCTCCAAAAGACTCAACAACCAGCAGAGTAGGCTTCTCTGCTGAAGATTTCTTCCTCTTCAGACTGCTTAGCACAGCAGTATCCTCTTCTGCATCTGAATCAGAATCAAAGGAGAGCTTCCTTTGAATTGGAGTGGTTTCTCTCTTGGATTTCTTCCGTTTACTACCTCCATCAGGCATTGGAGCTTTCCTCTTCTGCTTCTTCCCATGACCAGCAGAGGGACCAGGGGCAACAGCTACTGTATCGGAATCTGAGTCAGCTGGCCCAATGATGTCTAAGTTACTTCCCCTTAAGAACTTGGTATGGTTGTACTCGACAACCCATTCCTCATCCCACTCTTGCTGGGGCAGCAGATGACTCAGAAGAATAGTGATCTTGGTGGCCATGGAACACTTGGATTTAAAGCTGTAAACCTGTTCCCCATTCGCCTCCTTCACCAAGCACCTCTTGGACTCCTGTTCCAGGCGGAACCATAGCAGACTCACCCAGTCTGCTTGCACCCCATCGAGAATGGTGCGGGCCACACTCAGGCGGAGTTTGGTAATAGCGTCCAAACTCCCCTGTTCCGCCAAGATGACCTTGGTCACCACATCCATCAGGAACCGAAACCGCCTCCTCAGCATGGATTTCTTTAGGTTCGTGGTGGTGTCCCTGTAACTCGTCCTGGCCATTAACTGAAAAGTCTCCAGGTAGTCAGCTTCCTTGTATTTGTGAGGTTGGACACCAGAGGAGGATAGGCCAAAGATATCAGCGACAACATCCTTGGAGATAACAACAGCTACGTCATCAACCAATGAGCCGATGGAGTCTGTGCTGAACTGGGCCCGAAGAAGGAATTGGAAGGCATAGAAATTTAGGGTTTTATGGTCAGGGGGGGTCATGGAGATGAAGGTTCGGAGATTTTGATTTTGGAGAAGGTTTAAGATTTCTCTAATTTCAGGAACCCTAGTCGTGTCGAAATCGACACACATCTCTGCGTACATCTTTTCCTTGAAGAGTTTTTGCATTGCCTTAGATGCCATACCTTCAAAACAGGGTTTGAGTGCAGAGAGAATAGTATGCAGGAAAACTTCGGGCAGAAAGATTTAGGAACAGAAGTTTTCAGAAAGAAGTTTAAAGGGGTATATATAAGTATCGAGAGATATGAGCAGTTTTTCCAAAATTAAAACCGATCAGTTTTGATCGTAGATTTGTATCTTGCATCACATAAATCAAAGGTCCAGAATAAATGACCTTTGAGTATTTTGGAGGTGATGCGTGGGTGTCAGGATTTCGAAAAGGTTTTGACCGCCTCAAAAGATTCCCCTTTTTGAAAAGGTAATGATGAAAGCACTTTTTGAGAAGATTTAGACGGTGTTAAATTAATTACAACTGACACCTTATTTTGAAAAGGTAATAAATCCCCAATTTTTTGTAAACAAAAAGATTTGATTGCCAATTTTCTAAAATAATTTTAGAAATTAGGGATTTATTAATTTTTGAAAAGATTTGATAGATTAAAAAAAATCGACATAAAGATCATAGAAATACTTATCGAGATGCTGACGTGGCAAAATCAGCTGATAAGAGCGATCCTTATGAAAATCTTTTCTGCTCATCTGGGTCTTTAATGTCAGCTGACATGGACCAGCTGAAGCAAAGTGGCCTTGTCTGACTTTCATAACTTATCCCTGTATCAAGTTAGACATAACAAGATAGAGAAAAGAAAGGAAAGAATAAGTAGACATACCAGATCAGCTGATGTGAGGATCAGCTGACTACTTCAGCAGAATAGTCCTCAGCTGAGTACCAGCTGACTACCCGTTTACCCAAAAACTTTCTTTCTATAGAACTGCCCCTCCATCTATCATTCCTAACTCTGCTACTAATTCTTTGAATCTTACCTCTGCTAAGGGTTTGGTAAGAACATCTGCTCTCTGCTTCTCCGTATGAATCTTCTCCATCCTGATATCTCCTTTCTCAGCATGATCCCGAAGAAAATGATGTCTTATGTCCACATGCTTGCATCTAGTATGGAGAACGGGATTCTGAGTAATGGCTATTGCACTTGTGCTATCACAGAAGATGGGTATCTCTTCTGTGATCACATGGTAGTCCTTCAGCTGTTGTCTGATCCAGAGCAGCTGAGAACAGCAACTACCAGCAACCATGTACTCTGCCTCTGTTGTAGAAGTAGCTACTGAAGTCTGTTTCTTGGAGAACCAAGATATCAGCTTACTTCCCAGAAACTGACATGTGCCAGAGGTTGACTTCCTATCAATTTTGCACCCTCCATAGTCAGAGTCTGAGTACTCACTCAGCTGAAAGTTGTCATCAGCTGGGTACCAGAGGCCTAGATTGTAAGTACCCTTCAAATACTTTACAATCTTCTTTACTGCTTCCAGATGAGATTTCTTAGGATTTGCCTGAAACCTTGCACACACCCCTACTGCAAAGCTGATATCAGGTCTGCTGGCAGTGAGATACAGCAGAGAACCAATAAGTCCCCTATATTGTGTCTGATCTACTCTCTCACCAGCCTCATCTGGATCCATGCTAAAATTTGCCATCATTGGAATCTTAGCTTCTCTGCTGCTACTGATTCCAAACTTTTCTATCAAATTCTTGGCATACTTAGCTTGGCTAATGAACGTTCCATTGGACATCTGTTTTACCTGCAGTCCAAGGAAATAAGTCATCTCCCCCATCATGAACATTTCAAACTTGCTGGTCATCAGCTTGCTGAACTCATCACACATCAGTTTGTTGGGGGAGCCAACGATGATATCATCCACATATATCTGCACTAAGAGAATATCATCTCCGTCTTCCTTTCTGAACAAGGTTTTGTCAATCTTTCCTTTACTGAATCCACTATCCAGTAGGAACTATGATAGAGTATCATACCAAGCTCTAGGTGCCTGCTTTAGTCCATATAAAGCTTTCTGCAACCTATAAACCTTGTTCCCAATCTCAAATCCTGGTGGTTGTTCCACATAAACCTCTTCTGCCAGGATTCCATTCAGAAACGCTGACTTGACATCCATCTGATATACCTTGAACCCTTTGAAAACAGCGTAGGCCAGAAACAATCTAATGGCTTCTAGTCTTGCCACAGGAGCAAATGTTTCATCATAGTCAATCCCCTCTGACTGTGAATACCCCTGAGCTACTAGCCTTGCCTTGTTTCTTAC
>JAPKLY010000099.1:989919-1029516 GCA_026898435.1 Prunella vulgaris
ACTTGAACCTATCTAATCCTAACTACTCATCAGCTGACTAACATGTTAAGCTGGTCCTATTACAAGCTGATTTGTTTTATATCATCAAAACATCTAACACAGATATCCTAACACTTTGGAGTATCTCAAGTCTATCAACTTCCCATCTCCTCAACTCCCTGAACACAACATCCCTACAGCCATTGAGCACGAGCTCGATTTGGACGTGTACATGGAGAAGTACGAGGCGAGCTTTCCCACTCCTAAGCGAGCTACTCGAGAATCTGCTGGTCAGTCCGACTATAAGCGAACTCTATTCAGAGTGTCATCTCGGAGTTTGTGCTCCCCAACCTCCGCAAAAAATACCGTATTCCTCTGGACATTCACTTATATGCTCCGGAGCCAAAAGAGCGAGCTGATAAGCCTCCACCTGGGTTGACGGCCATCAACATCCACACCTTGGAGGCCGGCCTCACATTACCTTTGCGTCGATAATTGGTCAATTCCTGATGGACATGAATCTCGCCATCACTCAGCTTACTCCAAATGCTTGGAGTAGCTTTTTGGCTATGTTAACGGTTATTGGGCTTGAGGGGTATAAGAACCGTCTGACCACTGCCGAGATCAACAAGGCCTTCAGTGTGACAAAGTAGTCCAACAAAAGCAAAGGCTATTATTACCTGAAGCCTCAACCCGGGGAGAAGTTTATAGAAAGCCTCCCGAACAAGATCTGTGATTGGAAGGAACAATTTATTTTTATTGGCGGGGACTTGAGAGCTTCTGCTAACTACAACGGGCGAGGAGGCCGTATCTATTCCCCCGAGGAATACGGTGAGGCCAGCAGTAGGTGGATAAATTTGGTGTGTGTACGTTGAATTATATTTACTAATCTAATTCCTTTCTTTTTGCAGCTCCGAAGCATCACAAGCCTGGACGCTCGCCTTTCGACATTTCCAAGACATTCGAGTTTGTTCGAATGGTGTGATGCCTGAGGAACCGTAAAGATCGGGACATCAAGCACCTGAGCAAGTTTCACTGCAGGCGAACTGCCCTTGTCCTCACGTCCCCTCATCATCTCACTGCCCAAGCCCTAGAGCTTCTAGGTAGTTATCTTGTGATAGCTCGCCTGGTTGACGTAGTTCGCCAGGCTCAGTGTTCAATCTTTGTTATTTCTTTTACTTCATTCTAACTCTTTTGACCTTTGCAGACCAAGATGTAACGGTCGTAATCCCCCCGATTGAGGTCCCCGAAGCATTCGACATACTTGTTCAGAAGTTGAAAACGGGTCCACCTCGCCCCAATAAATAAGGGTTGTCCCCCGATTTGCTTTACGCGATGAGGACTCTGATCGAGGTGGATGAGGTGGCTTCAGATCGTGCCAGGGAGGCTCTGTGCACTCCACTGCTCCTCCACTAACTATCCAAACCACACTTTCACATGCTTGTCAATCACCATTTGGTGTTCAGGTGGTGGATGACACCATCCTGGGTTGGGACCCCGCCAGGGTTGGGTGAGTGACTTGCCTGAGTTACATCCCTCTGTAGTAATATTTTTGTTTTGAAATTTTTCTAAGTGTTTCGACCCTTGTAGGTATGCTTCCATTGCTCACCCTAATAGGAGCGAGGTCCTCCACTCCTACGAGTGCTCCCACTCTCTCTCATCATCGTGTAACCTCCCTGACAGACTCGCCGTCTAGGCTGTAAGGGTTCCGAGACACTGAACCAACACTCAGCTGGCTATCGTGGACAGACAATCGCCTGTTCATAATGCCCGACTGGTGATGCATTATGCTAGCAGACTCCTCCTTGCCAATCAAAAGGTGGTTAACCAGGTGTCAGAGATGGAGAAGGTTCGTCTAGAAAAATACACCTCCTTCTTGAGGATGGCAGAGCAGCTCTCTGAGGTAAAGAAGGCAGCAGAGATCGCTGAGGAGAAAGCTGTCACATCTTTGGCGGCCGAGCAAAGTGCTCTCAACCAGCTCAGCGAGCTTCAGCAGAAGTTCGCCAATATACAGAAGAACGTTGATGCTGCTCTCAGAGCTAAAGAGGCGGAGCTCGCTGAGAAGCTCGTTGCCAAAGACGAGGACCTCGCCATGTCCAAGAGGGAGCTCGAGTTAGAGTGGGAGCTAAGCAGGGGAGCTCAGGCTGAGTGCTCCCAACTGAGGGAGGAGGTCGCTGCCAAGGCCAACGAGGTCGCCGAACTCCAAAATCAATCAACTTTTCTGGAAGCTTTGGAGACTTTGAAGGCAGAGGCATCGGATAAGGGCTCTATCCAGTGCTACGCTGAGGTCCTCCGATCCATTCATTGGGCCAAATCCCATAAGAATGACGAGTGGGACGCAGTGATCTGGGACTTCAAGAAATGCATGGGAAATGCTAAGTTCCCCGCCGGCATGGAGTTGGACATAGGTGACCTCGCCTAGCTGGGTGTTGCACTGGACTTCGTCCCTGAGCACTTCAAGATTATACAAACCCTCGAGGTCCCTGTCATTGGTGCTGAGGAAGAGCAGTGAACTTGATTAGGGTCATAATTGCATCTTTTTGCATCCATTTCTATATGGTTTTAATGAGCTTATGTTCATATTTAACCCTAAAATGATATACTTTGTGCATTTGACCCTTTGTTGGCTAGAAAGTTTTGTTTATAGGTGAAAACGAGCAAACTGGTGAAGAGCCGAGCAAGTTCGTGAAAGTCTGGATTTATTGAGTTGAGCAAATTGGTGCAAATGATATACCATGTCTAAGATCTCGAAGAGAGGGTCGCAATGGAAAAAGAATTGAGTCAATCGGAGCTCTAGAACTCAAGATATGAAAAAAATGAGGAAGTCGAGGATCAGCCAGCATGGACCGACCCGGACCGTGCGTGCAGTAGACCGGGACCGCGCCACCACCGTGCCCCCAGACTTCTTCCCCTGTGGCTTCTTTTCCTCAGCACCGCCTACTTCTTTCAGTAGTGCCTCCTACATAGCCATGTACACCCCTGTCTTGTGTCGGAATTCGGCGTACGTGTTTGGGCAGGACAGGTGCATCTCTTTCCACAACTCAGTCCCCTTCTTTAGCCCGGCCATGACGGCCACGATCTTTATGTCCTCACTGACAGGCTTGCCTTCCAGCAAAATCTTGTTGAACCGCTCGAGGTACTGCTGGTCCGATTAAAAATCCCCTTGGTGGATATTGGCAAGTTTGTGCTTCTGGGTCAGATATGACCCATAGCCGTAGAAGTGGGACATGAACTCCCACGTCAACTAGCCGAAAGAGTGAATTGACCCTGGAGCCAAGGATGAGAACCATCGGTAAGCCCGGTCCCCTAGGGTCAGCAGGAAGTTCCGGCACAGAGTGGCGTCTGATGCTTCCACAGAGGTCATGAAGTCTGCATACTTTGAAATATGGACTTTGGGATCAGACTCTCCCTCGTATGCGGCCATCACCGGGAACTGTATCTTTTTCTGCACTGGTACCCTCAGGATGGAAGGTGCCAATGGTGACACCAGGAGTGTGGTGGCATCAACTCCACCGTTCTTTGCAGCCACCTGCATCTGCAGCTGTTCTACAGCTTTCTTCAGAGTTTCCAGCTCATCATCGTGAGCTACGTCCTGTGTAGGCTGTCAAGGACCGTACGCCTCATGGACGTACGACCCCGCAGTCCCTCACTTTTGGGCAACCCATCTGTGATGTGCTGGAACTGGCGGGTGCCATGGGGCCAAGTCTATCTGCGGCTGGCCTCCTCAATCTTTCGTGCGCGGACCTACGCGGGCGTAGATCTGACTCCTCCCTTCGAGATGATGCCGGGGTAGATTCCTGGGCGGTCTCCTCATGCCTGGGCCCCAGCCTATCTTGGAGGACCTCCCGGGATTGGTGGGTTTCGGAGACCTTTGTGTAGGCAGTAGCTCGCCCACCTTGTGAGCTGAGCCTGTCAGTGACCTTTGCCTTCCCGGTGGTATTTCGATGATGGACTGGGAGTTCGCCAGCATGCTCCCTTGGTTGGGTTGCCTGAGTGCGCCTAGTTTCTTGCTCCCTGGCCGTGTTTGTGGGAGCTCATTGGGCTTCTTGTTGCTGCTGCCTTTGAACTCTTTGGAGTGCAGCTATAGCTCACTCCAGCTCACCAGGGTTCTGAAGTATCTCCTGGAGAGCTGGGCTCAGTCCGTCCTGTGCTGCCGGGGTGGCATTGGTCTGCCTCTCAGCTCGCTGAAGTGATATCTCACCATCAGCCTGGTGTTTCTGGGGAGCGCGCCCCTTCCACCTCCTGGTGGTTGCCGAGATATGAGTGTTTTCCTTTGACATGGTCCAAGTTTGGGTAGTTCGTTCTCACAGAAATTCCAGCAAAGGTAAGGGTTTACAAAGGTCTTACTAGCCTTGCATGCAAGTGATTTTTCCAGAATCTGGTTTAATCACAAACATGCATGCATTTAGAGTCTTTGTTGCCTAGTTTTTGTCCACAAAATTCTAGGAAACAGCAAGTTTCTGGGCAATTTCTTTAAATCTTCAAGTGTTCTTGAGCTTCTTCAAGAACACCTTCAAAATCCTCACACTTTTTCTCTCAAATTTATAAAATCGAAGGTTCGAACCCTCCTTCTAGCGCTAAATTGTTGATGGAATTAGCTAATTAGGTGTTTATATGGTTGTAATTACACTGGATTCCACCAAACAATAGTCAAGATATGATGTTCTTGAGAGTATTTAATAGACAAAAAAAGTAGTGATAGTAGTGAGAGAAAGTAGTTTTTGGTATAATGAGCTTAGAGAGAGAAATGAGTTACAAGAGACCTATTTATAGGTTTGCATGTAATGAGGTGGCACTTAGTGGACTTATTTAGCCTTATGTGCTTACAAGTGTCTTTAACACATGTCCTTACTTACTACTATTCTTTAATTACATTATTTTGCCCTACTACATCACTACTGACTCCGTACATAGCTATTAACTACACTTCGGTCTGGGCGAGCTCCTCGGCGAGCTTTCTTGTCTTGCGTTGTTCTGGGATGTAGTGTTGGTATTAGGCTCAGGCCTTGTCTCCTAGTGGTGGGCGAGCTCTTAGGTGAGCTCTGGGCGAGCTCCCTTGCAAGCTTCTCTTCTCTCCATGATGATTACTTAGTTAGGTGCTGATGATGTGGCTCTTGGCTAACTGCGTGTGCTCCTGGGCGAGCTCCCTCTTACATCCTGATGTTTACTGGTCAAAGGTAGTGACGTGGTGGAGCACCAACCTGGCGAGCTTCTGGCGGACTCCTTAACCTTGAACCTTATTTTCCTTATGTCTAGTGGAGCTTTAATTAGGATAAGAGGGGTACATGTGCTTTAAAAGAGAGTTTGGGGGATGAAATGGTGAAGAAAGTGAAAGAAGCAAAAGATGAAGATGTGAAAAAAAATGAAGGTGAAAGTGTGCTTTTGAATAAAAAAAATATGAAGAAGAGCTTATGTGCCTAATGTGTTGGTGACGGATACGAAGTTGTCAAAAAGGAAGTGGTGAAAAAAATGCTTGAAAAGAAGAAGTGTGAAAAAAGAATGTTTTGGGATGGAAATTATATTGCAACTTGATGAATTGCAATTTTCCTTTTGAGAGTCAGAGATATTCAAGGTGTCTTGACCTCTTGCTCCACTAGTTTGTGAGTCATTTCTATCCAAAAATATTCCACGCTTACCAAAAAGCCAACACTACAACCAAATGAAAAGTCATCTTTAATTTGATGATGAGTTACTTGAATAGTGGTGGAGAATTGAGACACTTGACAAGCCTATGATAGTACTTGTGTTGAGAGTGGCATTGAGTGATTTTCATATCCTAAACACTTGAGTGTCGAGTGAAACACACCCGAGAGGATAGTGATGAGTGGATTTGATCTTGTGTTCACTTATTCCTGAATGATGGTTGATAAGTTGACATATTTTGCATGTGATGTTGAGCATTGATTAGGAATAGTGCTGCATGACATTGAGCAAGATAAGTATCATATTTTGATGCAATTAATCCCCATGTTTTGTCATTTCATTGCTCGAGGACGAGCTATACTCTAGTTTGGGGGTGATTAGTGTCATATTTACATCAAATTCATGCTTATTTTTATATGATTTTTTTTTATTGAATTTATGATACTACTTGCTATATAATTGATTATTGACCTATTTTGCAAAGAATTGTGATATTATAGGGAAAATGAGGCAAAGAGGTGGAAAAAACAAACAAGTTCGATAAATTTTAGATTTATTAAATCAATCCAAATGGTTAAAATCATGTACCATATGAAAAATTTTGAAGAGAGGATCACAACGCAAAAAAAATCGAGTCAATCGGAGTTCTAGAACTCAAAATATAAAGAAAACAAGTTTGCTTGAGCTCCTCCCCTTCTTTGCACGAGCGTCGGTTCTTCTTTGCTCGAGTGAAAACCCATCTGCCCTGGAAAACAAGCACCACTCGACCAGCTTGGTCAAGTGCCACTTGTGCTTTGGTCGAGCGGTTTCTCAAGCGGGTGTGAAAACAGGAAGTTGGTGTATTTATAAATCTGGCGGGTGTATGTACTAAACTGGGTAAAATGTGTATTTTGCTATTTTTAGGGACTTTTTGGCAATTTTCATCCAAGGCACCTATAAATATCCCTCCTTCAGATTTTAGGTATCATTATGATTACTTTAACATATTTTTAGATAGATTAGATTAGTGGTAGTTAATAACTCCCTCTCTCTTTACATTTCTACTTTAATTTCTCAAATTCCTTTTGATTTCTCCATTAGATTTTTAATCAATTGCAATGATATATAATCCATTAGATTCTACATTTCTATGGTTTAATTTTAAGATTTGTTGAAGATTTCATTAAAGCTTGTGGATTGAAGTTTTTTTAATTATTGTAATTTCTCTTCAATTGGTAAGATCTTTCTAATTTTCTTTCAATTCATTGTATTATGATTGTTTTCATGATGTTTTTGTTAGTTTTTATCCAATTATCCATGGGCTAATCACTCCTATGCTTTGGATGACTAAACTCTCTAATTGGAAGATCTTTTGAGCCTTGGTTGTTTGCTACTTAAGATTAGTTCTTTGATTTAGTTGACAGCATAAGAGAATTGAGTTAATTCAATTTTGTTCTAAATTGATTGTAGTGCAAACCAAGTGTTTGTGTTTTGGTTTCTATGTCAATGAGAATTGCTAGGAGCTTAGAACAAACCAATAGGAGTAGTAGGCATTCAAATGAGAATTTAGTGCTTAATAAGGTGTTAATTACCTAGTTTAATCATTTGATGAAACTCATGATAGCTATAGTACTGATTAATGCTCAATTGATGCATAATGGAGATTACCTAGAGCATACACTCACTCTCTTGCACTTCTACGGAAGTTAGATTAGTTCACCACTGTTTTTATTTTGTTAGAATAGGACCCGAACTTGTCTTTTCTTTCGTTTGTTTTGAGAAGCATATTCCTAGGGTTTAAATTGGATTAACTCTTGTTTCCCTTAGTTCGATATTTTAACTTGGTCACTTGTCTTAACACAACAACGATCACGTACACTTGTGTGTTGCATTTAGAAATTAGGCTATTACTAAGTTATTTTTGGGGTCTTAGTAAATTGTTTTTGTAGTATTACTTATTTATTTTTGGGTTATTACTGAATTGTTCTTCGGATATTAGAAATTTACTTTTTGGGTATTACTAATTTGGTCTTAGGATATAATCTTACTAAAATTGGATAAGTACTTTTATTTATAAAATAATGATAGAAAAAATTATGACAACGATATACCTTGGAGGCATGATATCATAAGTACTACAACATAGTATTAATGAGTGAGAGAAGTGAAGAAATATGAGAACCTATCAAAGAAGGTTATAGAAATTCTAGTTCATTTCTTAATTAAGGAATATAAAGTGGCACGAAGACATTGAAGCTCATTCTGATACATTAAATAAGGTTTTAGACCCGACATTCTCAGTAACAAAAGGAAGAAGTCAAAGAATTAAGACTGATATCTCTACTAGCAAGAAGAATAGACAACTACATCCTATTCATGGCTCAATTACATCTAATCCTCGTAGAATTTGAATGAGAATTGTATTTTTTTTAAAGAAGTATTCATTAATACCTAAAGAACAATTGAGTAATATCCTCAGATTTAGTCACTAATACCCCAAATTATTTTATAATAATAAATAATAATAACAACCTTGTTGTACTGGATTTAATATTTACTATTGTTTCAATACCCCATAAGTACATCACTAATACCCCAAAAACAAATCACTAATGAGTGATGACCAAATCACTAATACTAAAAAAATAATTCACTTATATCCAAGAATAAATCACTAATACACAAAGAGCATACACTAATACTCGGAGAACAATTAATTCATACCCAATGAACAAATTACTAATACTCAAAGACCAAATCACTAATACCCCACAACTAACCAAGAGAATAGAATACATAAAATAAATAAATCAACTGACTAACACCCAAATTATAATAAGTAATACAATAAGTTATAATAAACATCCAAAATATATTCACAGTAATATACATGTTATAACTTATAATACCATGTACAACCTTAAAACATCAATTATTCACTAAACCCACCAAAATATCATAAATCTTCTGTATAATTTCACTCCTAACTTATTAGTTGTTAGTAGTTTGAAGTTAGTTCACCAAATCTCCAAATACTCCAAGAATATCTCCAAGTCAATCTTATATCTCCCTCCTATTCGTTCCCAAAAGAAATCGAACTCGGGTCACTCACTCAAATGAGGAGTCCGGTGGCCAAGTGAGCTAACTCACCTGGTTAAAAGAATAATTATTAAACACATAAATATATAAATAATATAGAAAACTATTAATTACTGAAACTAACCATTTCTGTAGACATAACTGAACTTTCATAAATATAAATCGAATTATCCTAAGAGGAGAAAAAGTCATTAGCAATATTTTCAACAACTCCACCATTTAATACCCGCTCCAAAAATTACTATTTACAAAAAATATAAATTCATATATGATCACAAATACATAAAGATTTAATAATTAATACCAAAGAAAAATAAAGAAATGTCTCAAGAACAACTAAGTAATACCCTAAGAAAAATTCACTAATACCCCAGAACAACTCAGTACTACCTAAAGAGCAATTTAGTAATACCTCAAGGACAACTTAGTAATACACCAAGAATAAATCACTACTACTCAAAGAAAATGTTCACTAATATCCCAAGAGTAACACAATAATCCCGAAGAACAAACAAAGAATACCTAAGAACTAATTAACAATAGTCAAAGCATTAATAAATTTAATACCCTATGAATTTAATTAAAAATAAAAAAAATTAATCAAAAATACTATGTAAACTTACGCTTTGATTAAGGTTGAAACAAAATCTACTCCACCTACTATCAATTGACTTCTACATTAATTTCCAAGCACCATGCAATAATAATTAAAATATCAATTTCTTGATTGAGTAAGAAGGTCATCACCCCATCCTTTATACACACAGACACAGTCCCATGCACATAAAAGTTATCCCTAAATCACAGAAAAAAACAATTAACAAAAAAAATTTATATAGCTACTAAAGTTAAAAAAAATTAAAAAATTACTTAACAGAATTATTACCTCTTTAAGATCATCGTCAGTGGCACCCTTCCCACCGTTCCCAATCTGTTGAGATATTCACTGAGTTGTTTTGATTCAGATCCCAAAACCCCTGAACCTAAAAAGATAATTTGCCTAAGTACAGATTCAGGATTGTATAATGTCAGGAATAGTTTCAGGATAAGTTAGATTTTTTATATTCACATGTATCTAGTTCAGGGGGAAGCTTTCTGAAGATCATGTTCAGGGAAAAACGTCATGAGGACCCAAGTTCTGGAGGAACCATAACTGTAGACCAAGTCATCCTGAAGACCCCTAAAGATGACCACTGAAGACCAAGCATCCTAAAGATTCCTGAAGACAATCCTGAAGGGATTGATCCTGATCTTCTACTGATTGTTTCTAAGCGCAGTCAGGACAGAACATTTCAGTGAAGGCGAAAGTAGCCTGAGTATTCAGGTTGAGTGTTTATTTAACTGACACTTTGTAATTCCTGAAGGAAATGACTGCTGAAGTTATGGGGACAACATTTATGCTAAGACTGAGGACAAAGAGAATGTCGAAAAAGTTATTAAAGACAATATTTATACCTGAGCTGAGTTACAAATTACTCAGAGTATTAATGGTACAATGAAGTATAAAGTCTTGCCAACAACTAGCCATTTGAAGAACAGTCAGTGAGATGAAGACACGTATGCACGGACACTGACATCCTCATTAAATGATTGCAGTTAGGAGGCGGCACCAGAAGACCTTTCAGCAAAACAACATGGTGTAAATTAAACGTCAAATCCATAGGTTGCCACCTACCTAAATAGGAAGATTTGTTTTGATCTCCTCCAACGGATTTATTACAAAATATAGAAGACCTTGCACCCAATCAAGGTTACAGAAAATTTTCAAGTCGAAATTAACCAAGATTCAAGTGCTAAAAGTATTCAAGCACACAACACTCTACAATTTAAATTTCCCTAGTCTTGCGAGAGAATCTTTCTGTATTAGCTTAGAAGTGATAATACATCCTTAAAAATTACTTTGATTGTAGGGATTGTCACACCTAGTTGGAAAACTTGAAAGCTAAACCTCTCAGTTTGTGAGTTGGTGAAGTGGGAAGGACTGAGACTTGTAAAACCACCCAGTGTCAATTTCCTTAGAGAGGAAGGAGACTGTCGTACACCTTGGCACTTTAAAATACAAGTATCCAATCCTAAGAGTGGATTACTCCTGTTAAATCAGGATCGTGGATGTAGGAGCTTGAGTCTCTGAACCACGTTAAACCCCTTGTGTGCCAATTTATTGTTTGCATTCCTTAACTGTCATAATATCTGAAAAGCATGCAACATTGTTTTTGGCTCAGGGAGAATCAATCTTCCTGACCTGAATTGGCGCACAGTCCTTAACCACGTTTTCCAAGCTAAGTAAAAACATTTTCAGGAAATATTAAAAAGATTATAATTTAGGGCTCACACTTCTACATGTAATCAGGCTTGTTTAGATAGCTATCCAACTGACCAGCTTCCTGAGTAGTCAGTAGGTGAGTTATCTTTACTATGCTCACTCAGCGCACCTTCTCAGGACTCAGTGTATTTGGTTCCTGAGCTGTCAGTCCAAGTGAATTCAGTTTCAGTGAGCATTGTCAGTTTAAGCTGACTAAGTTTTAAGGAGTTCTTCCTGAAAAGGAAAAATTGTTATCAGTGTATTCACCCCCCCCCTTCTCATACACTGATTTAAAGTTATCTCGGGACCAACACAATCTTATCAGCCTTCTCACTTTACAAGATCCTTTCTTGTCTTCTCACCCTCTCTAATCTTGTCATCCTTCTCACCAGTAGGCTATGCTGTCTCTCCTTTCTCAAGCTCTTTAGCTTTTTTTGTCTTCTCAATATGCTCAGCTCTCTCAGTCTCCTTTTCTTCTCCACAGTTTTCAACATTCTCTGTCATCTAACCCTTCTCTACATCCCTCTTAACTTCTTTATCCTTCTTAGCTTCTTTATCCTTCTCAAAATGTAAATTATCCCCACCAACGTCCGTAATATAATCCCTATTGAACCAATCTTCTTCATTCCTACTAAGATTAATTTCATTTATTACCTGGGTTAGGAGTAAGCAAGTCAAAATTTAGCGTATGAGCAGCCAATTCCTCCATCGTCATCAAGTACTTCACAAGTTTATCAACATACCGATAAAGCTTAGGATTCATGAAGAATTTTTTAGTATTTGGGACATCAGATTCAGCAGACGAATCTTACTGAGAGCTGCATGAATTGGTAAACTGAATTCAGTATATTTTTTTCTGAATATTAACCATAAAGGCATCAGAAAGGCTCTTGCTTCTCTTTGAATAGACAATATTAACTTTTTTAATTTGATGTTGATGAGATGTGTTATTTTTTAATTAATTTATAAATGAGCTTTTCTGAGTCAAGCTCATTTTATTTACAAGCCAAACTCAGCTAGTCGCGAACTTAAAAATTTACACACAAGACACAATCGGACTTAATTATTATAGTTTAAACTGAGCTCGAGCCTATTAAAAATCAAACGAGCTGAGCTCGAGCTTGATAATATTCTGTTAGCTTAATCCCGTTTATTTACATCCCTAATTGTTCTGACCTATTAATTTATTGTTAATTATTTTGTCCAAACTCTTTATCATCTATTAACAATGGCAGTGGTGTGAACAAAGTTTCACCACAAAATTTGTTTTAAAGTTTTAGTTGCTATTAGCCATTTGCACTAAAGAATATTAATTTTTTTATTAAATTATATTGATTATAAATCAATATCAACATAAACAAGTGTTACATTATACATACTCAACAACAATATTATAGCAACTTAAAAGACTAATTATAGTATAAAGTGAAAGAAATTGTTAGGAAAATTAAATAAATGAATTGATTTCACACCCTTTTATAAGTTTGGACTTTTAGATGAGGCACAATTCTTTTGTTGTATCAGAGCTTAGGCTCATCCAATACCCTGAGTTTGATTTTCGCCGAAAGCAACCTAACCATATTAAATAGTCCACTCATTCGTCCTCCCCAAAGAAGAAAAGTTGAGACTCCACCCCATGAGTAAGGGAGTGTTAGAGAAATTAAATAAATGAATTGATTTTACACACTTCTACAAGTTTGAACTTTTCAGAATAGGTGAATTCTTTGAGAAACCGACATGATTACTTATCTATGTTGGATCAATTTAGTTCGCATTGTAGTAAACATCCCAAGTGTTTATTTCGTGAATGAATTATAAAATCTTAGGGTCCAGTTATTTTTACTTCATTTTAATAGAAGAATACTCATCTAATTTTTAATTAAATTAAATTAATTAGGAAATATTTGAAATATTTTTTTCTTTAATTTTCAACTAAAGTACATTATAAGTATACCCATCATAGCTCGATCAAAATTCCAGAAACCTAAATGACAGGAAAAAAAATTGATCATCAAAGTAACAGTGGCCAACAGTGCATTCGATGGTGCTAAATACGTATATGTAAGTGCTTTCTTTTTAACCTTTTTTTCTAAATTTTTTCCTAAATCATTTGGATATTATATATTTTTTGTTTAATGCTCTAGCATGATTGTCTTATCAGTTTTTGAAAAAGTGTGTGTCGGAAACGTGAATATGATAGCATAAATATTTTGGTGCGTTTATTTTATTATTTTTAGGAATTAAAGAAACTTAGTGTTGATTTTATGGAAAATTACACTTTTTCCCAAATATTATTGTTAAATATATAGTGCATTTTTAAATTACTCTTGAACATATGCTAAATGTTCAATATTTTAGGACTTTTAATGATATTACGTCATCATTTTGATATAGAACACGAACGGCAACACCCAATAGTGTTCGGAATACAAACAGTGGCGGACAATAGATTTTTCTTGTGGAAACACTTTCATGGTCAAAAGGGAAGAGAAAAAACATATATTGTGTGAAGAAGAGGACGAAAAAGAAATTTTTAGGGTGTGCATGCATGTTTTTTAGAAGAGAAAAAATAAGGTTATTAATGGGATGTGTACTCATCTTTTATGGGTGTACTTCTATTAAAATGGATTCTACATTATCGGGCCTTAAATTTTACTAGTTCAATATGGGTCCAGGTTATATGAACCCACAAGTATTTGGAGTGTATATACTAGTTGAGTACACCCATCTAAAGTCGAGTACACCCATATAAAATTTTCACAAATTACCCTCTCTCTACATCAAAATCGTGCACCCACAGTTCCTATAAAAAGATTTCAAAACTCCCAACCCAAAATTTACACTGCTATAATGGACTGTGGACGACAATGGCTTCATATTGGTGGTCGATGGTCCGAGCTTCCTGACTAACGTTTTGTGTTCGCACACAAATATATTTTCCTAAAAGTGTATAGGATCATGTAGTATGAAGCTAGACCAAATTATAAATATCGAACTCAAATGAAGCAATGAGAAAATTTTAATTTTATGATATGTGTGAGTTTTGGAATGAAAAATAAATAATGAAATTACAAGTTTGGGGTTTCTAACTAATTACTACGTGAAATGCAGAAATTGAAATGAATTAAAAATACAAAAATAAGAACCTAAACTAATACTTGTGTGTGCAGGAGTGGTGATATGCAACAAATTCCTAAAATTCCTATCATAAAGTTCATCTGAGGAGTAAGTCAGACATCACTGCCCTGCTGAAATAGAATTCTCATCATATGATAAGTACTCTGTTAGTCTTATTCTCAATGTCTAAGCATCTCTCAGTATCATATGAACATTAACCTTTAAACCTTGAAGTTATTACTATCAATTGAATACCCTTACCCTTCTCACTCAACTCTCGTATGTTGTGATTAGGATATTAATATTAATCTCTAGTAATAAATATTTATGTGTCTCATTAACCTAATTAAAAAGACTCATCTCATCAGGATGTCTTGACAAGAGAAATTAAAAAAATGACTATAAAATTCATAGTTTCCTTCACCCAAAACATTGAGTGATTAGCTCATGGCTAAAGTGTGAACATGAATTGGGGTAAAAGCAAAAGCACTTGAGACAACATGCATTATCATCAATAACAAAACGAAGAAAAGATAAAGAATGATATTATCAAAAATTGAAACAATAATTTACATGAACCTAATTGAAACTTGAAGTTGAAATTAAACCAGAATAACAAATAATATCTAGAAATCCACCAAATAAGAATTCAAAGTGCTGTAAAAAAATAACCCCTAATCCCTATATTATGAAAAACTCCTAAAAAAATTTAAAACCCCCTCTGCCCTAATCTAATACATCACCTCTGTCGATAATCCCTCAAATATATATACTCTTAAAATGAGCTTAAATGTCTTTTTTTTTCATTTTTAGAATTCAGACAACTTCTCGGCTGTGAGAAGTGGAAATGTTGCAGTGGTGGTTTCCAGTCAACAGAGGTGTGGCCATGTGAATTCAGACGTGAGGCGCGACTTCCATGGACGAAGGACAGTTGTTGAGAAATGGGTGTTTGTGGCATATATTCCGGAGATAAATGGGTGTAGCGCAGAGATTTTTTAGTGGTGTTTGTTGGCAATGTTGGCAGACTTGTGGTGGTGAGGAGAGGGACATGTTCGCTTCTTATCCAAATTAAACTTGTTAATGCCAAAACTAGTGTAACAAGAGAGTTTTTCAATTAAATCAAATATATAGCAATTAAGGCTTTAAATGCATGCAAACTCTAGAAAATTATCTCAAAATAAGCACAAATTGATGCAAATATAACCTTAATCATCCCCCCTTCCCAAACTAGAGTATTGCTCGTTTCAAGCAAGGAATCGATCAAGCCTAGGGAAATATTGGAATCAATCAGTGATCATCATATTATCAAGTTCCATACAACACAAGCTCATAAGTGTACAATCAAGCATGCTCATCATTTCAACTTCGAGTCTAGTTATCAAGAATCAATAATATGTCACATCAACTCAACTCATGACAATTCTCTTAGTAGTATATCACTCATAACTCAAGTGTATTGGTTAAATTTCAGCGCTCAATGTCACTCTCAATAGCTGCACTACCATAAGTCTGCCTATTGTATATATTCTCCACTACTGTAAAAAAATAAGTCATTTGCAAATCAATAAGGACTTTTTATTTGATCGTAATGTTGGCTCTTTGGTTAGGGCGGAATTTTTTTGGATAAAAGTGACTTAAAGGGTTAGTAGAGCAAAAAAATTCTATAATTCTACCTCTTTCAAGCTCAAGAGGTACTCACATATTTCATTCAATACATTCTCCACTCTACACTTTTTCTTTACTTTTCTTTTCCTACTTTCTTTTCTTCTTTTTTGTTTTCACAACATCACCTTGAATTTTTAGGAATGTTTCCAACTATTTTTTCTCCTTTTCAGATTTTCACCACTTTTTCCATTTTTCTTTTTTCTCCACGATTTACAGTACTTCCCAATCAACAATTCAAGCTCTACTATCCCTTGGGTAAAAAAGGTTACATGGGATAAAAGTTTCAAACGTGTTGCCAAGAAAATAGGATATTCTCAAGCTGACTGACTGGGGAATCAATAAACTCAGGTAAGGACAATATGGCTAACTGACTCATGCATTTCAAGTATGGCCTCATCTCATTTTTACAAAATTCTTACTTTGTGTAATCTCCAATCAGACTCAATGCAAGTTCTAGAGTGACAACATACTAAGAGGACCACACAAACAAGAAAACTTCATCTGTTTAAAATGAACAGGAATTGACTCAAGTCTCACAGGCAATATGATTGTGACAAGTTTTATTGACTCAAGACAATCTCAACTCAACTCCTAGTATCAAAGCATCTATGACTTAGACCCTCTACTCAAACACAAATGAAAACTCATGTTTACTTCACTCAATCATACAATTATGCACTACTCAATCCCATATTACCCTGTTCATCCCTCATGCATCCAAATATTTCAACAAACTCAAATATCTTAACAAAAACGAGTTAGGTGCGCCTGTTCAATGTTCAAGAAATCCAATCACATAAAAATATACCCCCCAACTTAAGCTTGTTATGCAATTCTAAGTTTGAACCTAGGGTGTCCATCTAAGACTCACACATAAGCAAAACAACTCAACACTTATATAGGCATATTCCCACAACTTAGAGAGATCACAAACATTCGACAAAAGAAAGAAGAACAAAATATGTGCGCTTGTGCAGTGTAAACATAAAGAAATATAAAAATCACTCCCTCAAACTTAGAGTTTGCTAAGCAACTCTAAGTTTGAGTTCGTGGTACATCAGCCTGCATCAAATAACTACTTCTCTTCAAACCAGCACAATTCATTTTTTCTTGTTTCCTTTTGAATGCTATCGTCTCCAAACCTACATACCACACATTCTGAGAGAATAGGGATTAACAAAACATCAAATCAAAAGAAACAAAAATAAAACTAACAGAAATAAACAAAAGCAATTAAAGAAAACAGTTGCCTCCCATCAACCCTATTTTTAACATCCTATGCCGAACGATACCTCATATGCTCATCGAAATGGCCAAGTATAATGGTCTTCTTTCTTCAAATATTCACAAGTTATTATAGAACATCAAGAACACTATTTGAATCTTCATGTGTTCTTTATAAAATCTTCAAAACAGAGGTTCGAACCCTCCTTTTAGCGTTAATTTGTTGATAATTATTCCTAGCTATGTGCTTAATGTGGCTATTAATTAATTGAGATCATCAAACAAAATTATAATATTTAATTCTAATTTGGCATGGAATAGTAATAGAGAGAATATAAAGAAAATATTTTGTATATCTTTTTTTTTTAGTTGGAATCACCCCTATTAGTACAAGTGGAGGCTATTTATAGTATTGCATGTAGATGAGGTGTCACTATATTAATACACATATTCTAACTAAATGGCAATTGTCCTAACACTTTCATTACATAAATAAAACTAAAATTATATGTTGATGGCGCCTAGTCCTTCCCTGGTGTAGGCTGGTCACCACCTTACTGCTCGCCACCATCATGTTGGTCGTCGCCACCAGCATGTTGTTGGTCGCCAACATCAAGCTGGTTGTCGCCACCAGCATGTTAGTCATCGCTACCTCCTTACTAGTGGCCATCATCATGCTGGTTGTTATCACCTCCATGTTGGTCGTCGCCACCATCATGCTGGTTATCGCCACCTCCATGCTGGTCGCTACCAGCATGTTGATCGTCATCATCATCATGTTGGTCACTACCAGTATGTTGGTCGTCGCCGTCAGCTTGCTGCTCACCAGCTGTTGCCACCAGCATGCTGGTCATCGCCATCATTATGCTACTCGCCATCATCATATTAGACGCCACCACCAAGTTGGTTGTCAACACCCGACTGATCATTGCCATCATGCTGGTCATTGCTACTAGTATGCTGGTCGTCGCCATCATGCTGGTCATTGCTACCAGTATG
This sequence comes from Prunella vulgaris, assembly GCA_026898435.1. Classification (NCBI taxonomy): domain Eukaryota; kingdom Viridiplantae; phylum Streptophyta; class Magnoliopsida; order Lamiales; family Lamiaceae; genus Prunella; species Prunella vulgaris. The sequence continues at coordinate 1,007,927 of JAPKLY010000099.1, forward strand.
CTGGTCGTCGCCATCATGCTGGTTATTGCCACCAGCTTGATGGTCCCCACTAGGTTAGTTGCCAACATGATTAGGTTGTTTGCCCAACAATCCTATTGATTGCCTTCAGCAGCTTCTTATTCGCCTGTCAACATAAATAAAAGTTGCAATCATAAAGATATTAATTATTATAGACTCATAAGTAATTAAAGTGTGCGAGCAAAATTATTAAGAATCAAGGCACTTATGAATTTCGTACAATACTATAGCAATTGTTACTGCAATCACACTATCAAGATAATTTATATCAAAAGTATTTAATGATTATTACATATATATCAGGGTTGAAATAAAGTATCTGATACTCCATGTGCTACAAAAAATTATCTCACAGAGGTCATCATCAAAAGAAAATAAATGATGGTTATGGCATTAGTCATGTGCATCAACATGCATATTTCTGCAGAGAGTTATGCAATATTACATACAACCTTACTTGTTTATTTTAGACTCACTATTGATAAATCAATTTCTATGTACATGTTGGTAAATGGATATGTTAATATATGAGAGCAATCTGTAAGCTTAAGGAGACAATCGACCAAGTCGTAGTTACAGAGATTAAAGAGGATAAATGTGCTTTGAGAAGATCAAAATAAAGAGGAGAACAACTATTTGTAATGAGCTATTAGGGGTGAACAATTTGACATCTTAGTTGCTTGCAACCTATCAAGAAAAAGGAGTTTATTGCCCCCTTTATACAAAGTTGCTCGCTCCAGGCGAGCGTATATCTAAGGATGAGAATTCTTAGTGGTTAAGATATCTTTGGTAATAATCTAGAAGGGTGTGTGTCACGAGGAGGTTCATAGGATGCCACCTCCTGCTTAAAAAATCCTTATAAATATGTACCCATTTACTTTTAATGAAGAGATAGAAAATTCATTACCAAAATAACATGCTGCCTATTTCTTTCCTCAATATCATAAGAACACTAATTCAATGTTTAATTTGGTAACCTTGTGAAGTTAAGCCACATAGTTCACCTACTACAAAAGGTTATAAATAAATTGGTACTAGAAAGAGGGCGCCTCGAAACCTCTTGTTGGTCCCGAAACATGTCTGAATCATTGTATGGGGGAATACAATGATAAAAAATTTTCCTTTTCAGGAATGACTTCTTTAGACTCGGTTAGCTTAAACTGACACTGCTCACTGAAACTGAAGTCACAAGGACTGACAGCTCAGGAACCAAGTATGCTGAGTCCTTAATTCATGCTCTGAGTGAGCTCATTAAAGATGACCTACCTTCTGACCGCTTAAGAAGCTGGTCAGTTGGATAGCTATCTAAACAAGCCTTTTACGTGTGAAAGTGTGAGCCCTGAATTATACTCATTTTAGTGTTTCTGAAAATGCTTTAGCTTAGTTCTGAAAATGTGGTTAGGTGGAGTGTTCACCAATTCAGGTTCAGGAAGATTGATTCTTTCTGAGTTTGATAATAATGCTTAATGCTTTTCAGAGTAGATATTACAGTTAAGGATGCAAAGCAGTAAATCAGCACATAGAGGGGTTTAACGTAGTTCAGAGACTCAAGCTCCTACGTCCACAATCCTTATTTAACAGGAGCAATCCAGTCTTAGGATTAGATACTTGTATTTTAACGTGCCAAGGTGCACGACAATCTCCTTTCTCTCTAAGGAATTCAACCCCTGGGTAGTTTTACAAGTCCTAGTCCTTTAGGGTATGTTTGTTTTGGGACTAGCACGGATGGACGTAGGACTTTGCGATCACGTCTCTACACGAGTTTGGGATGTAACATCCGGATTTCACATCCCAAACTCAATCCACACCTAAAAATACCTATTAAACCTATTATTACTCTTTCCAACACAACACTCATAAAATACCTATTATACCTATTATTATACCTATAAAATCAATCATTATCACACTTTGATTTGGCATAAAGTAACATCCTGCCCTACTAAAATCCCAAAACAAACACACACTTTTACTATTCATCAAAGTTTTCACATCTCAGGATTTCAAAGTCATGACTTCCCACCAAGGATTAAAATTTCGCAAAATTTCGCCGAAATTTCGGAATTTTGAGGGTACCGATATGGAAATTCACTTGAACGATTATTTTTCCAAAATTTCGGTAAAATTTCGGTAAAATTTTGGGAAATTTCGGCGAAATTTCGATATCGGTCCAGGGTAATTCAAAATGTGCAGATTATCGAGAAATATCGTGGAAATTTCGGTAATTTATCGGTCAAAATTTCGACAAATTTCGGGAAATTTCGATATATTTTGGGAATTTCTCTAATTTGATGACTTGGTACCATTATTGCTTAGACCAAGATGGTCTTTCTTCTTTTACATTTGAGGCTCATAGGACATCATTTTGGTTTTAGTTGTGTAATATTCAATAATTATGAACAATTGTTGTATCGTTTTATATGTCTTACGTATGTTTTCTTGATATGTTAGTTGTAAGATTCTCATTTTATTGAGATTTTAAGTTCAATTAATGTATTAAGACTAGTAATAATATTGTCTAAAATTTCATGTTAAATTTCCATCATTTTAATGAAATTTCCTTGAATTTTCTATTTTTTACCGATATCGATATTCGATATCGATATTTCCACCGATATATCCATAAATTCAGGGTACCGATATTTCCGTCGATACCGATATTTTCATCCTTGCTTCCCACGACCCCCTTAATCCCAAAACAAACGTACCCTTAGACTTCACCAAATCACAACCTTGAGTGGTTTAGCTTTCAAGTTTCCAACTATGGTATGATAATTCTTATAACCAAAACAAATCTAAGGATGGATTATCACTATAAGCAAAATACAGAAAGATTCTCTAACAGCACTAGGGAAATTTAAAACTTGCAGAGTGTTCTTTGCTTGAATACTTTGAGCGCTAGAATCTTGGTTAATCTCAACTTTGAAATTTCCCATAACCTTTTTTGGATGCAAGGTCTTCTGTATTTATAGGAAACATTTGTAATAGATCCATTGGAGGAGATCAAAACAAATCTTTCTATTTATGTAGGTGGTAACCTAGGAATTTGACATTTACTTTACACCATGTTGTTTTGGTGAAAGTCTTCTGACGTCACTTGCGACTTTGAATATTAATGAGGTTGTCAACATCCATGCATATGTGTCTTCATCTCACTGGTTGTTCTTCAAACGACTAGTTGTTAACAAGACTTGATGCTTCATCGTACCATAAATACACCGAGTTGTTTGCAACTCATCTCAAGTATAAATGTTTATCTTTAATAGCTTTTTTGACATTCTCTTTGTCCTCAGTCTTCAGTATAAATGTTGTCTCAAAGGGTTTATAACCTTAATCAGTTAGGACTTACAAAGTGTTAGTTGAGTGAACACTTGGCCTAAATACTCAGGTTACTTCCGCCTTCACTGATATGCTCTGTCATCATTGTGCTTAGAAACAATCAGTAGAGCTCTATCAGTGGTTATTCTCAGGATTGTCTTCTCAGGATCGATCTTCTCAGGACCAATCTTCTCAGGAACTATCTTCAGGAATCTTCAGAGTACCTCGGTCTTCAGGACAGTTCCACTGATCTTTGATCTTCATGAAGCTTTTTGTCCTTAGGAAGGGTTCCCCCTGAACTGAGTACCTGTGAATATAAAAAGACTAATCTGTCCTGACTATATTCCTGAGTCTATACAATCCCGAATCTGTACTTAGGCAAATCATCTTTTCAGAGGTTTTGGAATCTGAATCAAAACAACTCAGTGAATATCCCAACAATTTCTCCCTTTTTGATGATGCCAAAACCTAACTAAACCAACTCTGGAAAGTGAATTTCTAACAGCTGAAGTCACAGTCTATAAGATGGAAACATAGAAAGGTTAGCACAACAAGAAGATATTGTCTCAGGAATGTAAGAGGTTCCATTAATTTTCAATGAGTACGAAGATCATGAACTATTACAATGTTTCCTGATCATTTCTAAAGTTCATCCTCCCACTTCGCCAATGAGATCTGGTACTTGTTCAGCACACGAAGTGTTGCAGCATGAAACTGTTTCTCATCATTCAAGGAGTCAGTGAGCTTTGCGACCTCATAAAGTTCTTGCTAAATCTTCACTCTGTCCAGGTGAAAAGATACTCCGACCATCGAATATACGTAGTGCATGTTGTCCAGAGCTCTTTTCTGAACACCCTTTCGGTCAGCAAAGATCACAATTTCTTCCTCCACGCTCTAAGCCCATCCAATTCTGAAAGTTGGTGTCCTTGTCCTCCTTTCTTCAGCCATTTCCCAACAACGTAGAAAAGTTCTACGAAGTCTCTCTTGACAGGAAACCATCTTTCATTCAGAGCCTTGGGTACAAAATCATCAACATGTTCCCAGAGGACTGTACCTTGATCTTATGGAGCTTTCTTCTGAATGGATCTCTCTCTTCCTGATCCTTCTGCAGCAACCTTCTTCTTCTTCTGGAGTTCTTCAGAAAGAACCTCCACCTGCCCTTGAAGTTTATCAAGCTTAAGAGCCTGTTGTCTAGTCCGAAGAGCAGTCTGAAGAGCTAGAGTCTCAGAAGTCTTCTTCTTCCTGACCAACGGATCTTCAGGATATAGGGCTTCGTTCATCTTGTCAAAAAGCCACATGCTTCTTCTTCTTTGATGGCTCAGTCTCATTTTCAGCTTCTCCCTTCCTTTTACAATCCTCCTTCTTTTCCCCCTGGCTCTTTTCACTTTTCTTCTTTTTTCTTTTCTCCCTTTTTGGCATTTTCTTCTTCATCAAGCTTCTTTGTCAAATCAGTGAGGGTAAATCCATGGGAAATACCCTGATCGGAAATTACTTTCTCCTCGAGCCTATCAGATCTAGATCTCAGCTTCTTAATTCTTTCAGAATGAGCCTTCAACCTTCTGGACATCAGATTTGCCAAAGGCTTCAGTCTGTTTCCAATTCTAAGCTTTGTTAACTTGGACTTTGGAGACTCTCCTGATGCCTCAGCAACCCCGGCTCCTGGAGTTGTATTATTAGCCGGTGCACTTCCCCCTGGAATCGCATCTCTTTCATCCTCAAAACCAAGGTGGGATGGTTTCTCAATTCCTTTAGGAAGGACCTCCTCTACTGAGCCTCCGACCTCAAGCATTCTCTGCTGAACGACCTTGATAAAGTCATCAGACTTCAAAATATGGGCAAAACTGGGAATGTTGAAAGCATCACAATTATTCTTCTCTTCCTCCTGAAAAGAATCCCACACTTTCGCTTCAGCTAGAATGAATGTACGTCCTAAGCCTGATCACTTCTTCCCTGAAAGCACCTTTCAAGTTAGGAAGATGCATGTCCCCAATTCTGCATGCCTGAGACCGTGCATTATGCTAGAATAGAGTGAAGATTGAAAGATCATGAGTGAAAGTGTCTTCCCCAACATCAGAATCAGATAGAACTTCCATTTCCCTCTCCAAGTGATAATCAGGAACCAACTCTGACGGATCACCTCCATCCTTCTCTCGTCCAACCACCTTTTTCAGTGGAAGATTATCATTATAATCATCTTCCACTAATAAGAGCTCTTCCTGAGCCCCCACCTCATCATCCTGCTCATCTTGAGCCTCCACCGACTCTTGCTCCTCCTGAGCAACATCAGCACCAGTCTGAGCCTCCTCCTGAGCTGGTTCAGTCTGTTCCTCCTTCCTGGGTTCTGAAGTTTCAGCAACCCTGACCTCTTCAATAATTTTGCTTGGCTGCTTGAAACTAGAAATGTCATCATCCTCGGCAGCCTTAGTCTGAGTTGGTTCAGGGGCTGGAATATCATAATAGCAGGCTCCTGAGCTGCTTCAGGCTCTTTCTCCTCCTCAGACGCCTCATCAATCGCATGGAGAACCTGATTAACCTTGGACAAAAACTTCTCCATGGTTGGCTGAGATTTTTCCTTAGAAGAATGACTCTTCTTCTTGCTCTTCTTAGCCTCAGGCTCAGTAGCAGTTTCCTTCCCCTTACTTTTCTTCTTCTTTTCAGGGGTTGGGGTCAGTCTCCTCTGAACATCAGCTTCATTCCTAAGCCATATAAGCATTCAAGGCAACACTTCAAAATCCTTTGCCTCGAAATCTCCTAAGGGTAGAGTCTAAAGCAGGAGTGAAAGCCAAATTCCAAATTTTACCTCTTTGGTGAAGGTTACTGACTCTCCTTCCTTCACCACTTTCGCATGCTCAGATGCTATCCTCTGAATAAAGTACTCCTCCCATTCGACATTGGCAAAGTCACAAAGGCTGCCATCAACCTGATCTTGGACAGTGAGATCTACTCCATTCCCCCTGTGGGACCCATCATATTGGAGACCACAATCTTAAAGAGTAGCTTGTAAACTAGTTTCGGAAGCCTCTTATTCATCAAAGATTTGAATTTCTCTGGCTTCAACAAGAATTCATCCAAATAATCTTGCTCATACACCGTCCTTACTAGTTCCCTGAGGTAGATAGTCACTAGGGTCTGCTTAATGATAGTCGGCCCCACTGACGATGAAGTACGAGCCTTTCTGAGATAAATCCTGGACATCCACTCTTCATCCTTGTCCTTCAAGAGTTTTGAGTAGAAGGCAGAAACGAGTATGGGACTGGGCTTTGGGGGCTGCATAGTCATAAACTTCAACAGCCTAGAATTGCAGAAGATTTTCCACACCATCACAACCTCCTTCATCTTCGTACTGAGATTAACGATCTATTCAAAGTGGACCTTCTCCTTTAAAAAGTTAAGGTCAGCATAGAATTGTGCCCTAGAAAATATAGTTAAATCGGTGGATGCAGCAGATGTAGCCATGGATGAATGTTTGGAAGTTTGAAAAAGGTTTTGAATGTAGAGAGAATTAAGGGGGGTTGGGAATTTTGAGTGCGTAAAAGATGCAAAGTGATGATCAATTCCCTTTTACACCCAAAATTAATTTTCAGGAATGGCTACGATCTAAAAGACCTTTGAGATGCAACGGTTGAGATTAAAAGATTGTGCGTGAGATTGTCCGCAAATCGTGGCTTTTCGAAAAGTTAAAATATGTAATTGTTTGAAAAACTTGGTAACCGCTCCCGGCCACATGCTAAAAGTATTTTTGCATTTAATGCGTGTCAGGGTATGTTTGAAATAAATACCAAAGGGACCGTTAAATAATACTCCCTCCGTCCATGAAACTTTTTCCCATTTCTTTGTGGGCACGGGATTTAATGAAAAGTAGTATTATATTGAAATGATAGATAAAATAAGGGAAAAGTAAGAGTATTGTGGGGCCCAAAATTTTATTGTGACTGTAGGTTGTTTCCAAATAAGGAAATGGGAAAATGTTTTGTGGACAAACAAAAAAGGAAAGTGGGAAATAATTTGGTGGACACCGGGAGTAACTAAAAATAAATGTGTGGTGGGGGATTAATTTAAAACCCGTGATAACATGACATGCTTCTGACATAAGAGAAATACCAAAGGTTAAAGGATCACACAAGCCAGTCAAATATTGTAATTTGACTGATACCACTTATACTGAAGACAGGATGACAAGTCCTGAGTTCTATGTCCTGATCCTAACCTTTACTAATCCTGAAATCTGAGTTCTGATCCTGAGTTGGAAACACTCGTTGAGACTTTAGTTGTTGAAGATGTGATCTTAACAATCTTGAACTGAAACTCATCCCGAGGTTTCTACTACTGGGTCCAGTAGTCCCAACTCTACTGACAACTCAACAAACCTAAACTCAGGCTAAGCCTTCGTCAGGATGTCAGCTCTCTGCTTGTCAATAGAGAGCCTCTCCATCCTGATATCCTTCTTCTCCACATGATCTCTGATATCCATATACTTACACCTTATGTGCAAGACTGGGTTCTGAGAAATGGTTAAGAACTGTTGTTGTCACAATAAATTGGGACTTCAGTAGCGCACACTTGGTAGTCTCTCAGTTGTTGTCTCAACCAAAGGATCTGAGCACAACAACTACTAGCAACCATATAGGCCTCAGTAGCGGATGTTGCAACTGAAGTTTGCTTCTTTGAAAACTAGGAGATCAATTTGCTTCCTAGAAACTGACATGTTCCTGTAGTTGATTTTCTATCAATCCTACAACCTCCATAATATGTATCTGAATATCCTGACAGTTCTAGGTTGTCATCTAAGGGATACCAAAGTCCTAAGTTGACAGTACCCTTAAGGTATATCATTATCTTTTTGGCATTCTCAAGATGACTCTTCTCGGGATCTGACTGATACCTAGCACATACACCAACTGCATAGGTTATGTCAGGCCTACTTGTATTCAGGTACAATAGTGATCCAATTAAGGCTCTGTATTCAGTCTAGTTTACTGAAATCTCATCCTTGTCAGGATCCATCCTCTCATTGGTGTTCATTGGAAGACTGGCAATCGAATTTCTGAATCAAATCCTTAGTATATTTTCCCTGATTAATGAAGATTCTTGAATCCGATTGCTTGAATTGTAAACCATGGAAGAAATTCATCTCTCCCATCATCGACATCTCAAACTTGCCAGTCATCAGCTTAGAGAATCTCTCACACATCTTCTGATTTGGCGATCCAAAAATTATGTCATCCAGGAGGTACCAGAAGTCATCTTATTCCAGAAGACCATCAGATGAGTAGAAGACCAGATACAAGTCTCCAGAAATGTGGAGGGAACCAAGTCCCAAAAGAGGAGGAGATGGTGTGTGCTATTCTTGCAACAAGCCAGGGCATCTCAGTTATGATTGTCCTCATCTCACACCAAGGGAGAGAGAAGAGAAGAGGATCAAGAGAGATCGCAGATTTACTGATAAGAGAGCTCTGCTAGCAGAGGAGGAGAAGCAGGACATCAACTCATCCTCATCTTCATGTGACTTTGAGTCAGAGGAAGACATCTGCCTTATGGCTAAGGTAGAAGAGGTAAATTCTCCTACCCCCTCTGTTAGCTCATCTTGGTCTTCTACCTATTCTATGGAGTCAGATATACACAAGTTGTTATCTGATCTCCAATCCTCCTTAAAAGTTTGTTCTAAGCTAGAAGAGGAGAACTCTACTCTGAAAGCTGAAGTTCAGAGCTTGAGACAGGACTTGGAAAGTGCCAGACTACCAGTGGTATCCTATGACTCACATGCCAACAAGTCTGCTGACTTAATAGCAAAGTGTGAGGAACAGGAGAAGCTGATAGAAAAGCTGCTTTCTGAGAACACTGTTTTGAGTGAAGAACATAATCGGCTAACAGCTAAGTTCGATGAACTCTTCAAGCAGAATGAACTAACAGTTAAAAATTCACAAAAGGGGTCTTGGTTATCCCAAACCCAAACCACAAAAGAAAAAGAAAGGTGACAGTGGGTTAATTAGGGATCCTGGAAAGGGCAAAGGGCTAGCTGAGCCTGCATCTGTATCGGAAAGGCAAAATAGCAGAGGGATAGAAAAGATCCCAGCTGGATAGAAGAGCACTAAAGCTCAGAAGTCTGCTGGAGATCACAGGTTTCAACAGAGCAGAAGAGTACTAAAACTTAGAAGCCTGCTGATAACCAACATAAGTCCAAAGCTCAGAAGCCTCAAGACCAGAAGAGGCATCCTACTCATAGCAATGCTAAGACAAGGAAGCCTCAGCAGAATCAGAAGACGTGTGATAAGCCTGGGCCATCTCAGCAGAGTAAGCCCAAGCAAAACAGACCTCAGCCCTGGGTTACATTTAACGTAACCAAAATAGGCAAGCCCTCACAGGATAAAGTATATGAGTCATTCAAAGGCTCAAGTTGAAACTACCCTTTTGAGCAGCCCACCTACAAGCCTGCTGTTATCACTCATCGCCCCAGAAGAGATCCTCTGAAGGAGATGATTTTTGTGGACAAGTATGGTAGAAGGTTGAGATCTCCTAAACCTCATAAGGATGATCACTACATGTGGATCCATAAAGTGGAAACTAACCAATCAGGATCCAAAGAAAGGGTACCTAAAGCCTGAGTTTTAATTTCAGGCAAACTCTAGCCCAATAGAAAGAGGAGAAGCCAAGGGTCATGTCTGGTACATTGATAGTGGATGTTCGAAGCATATGACGTTTGAGAAGCATCTCCTCCAGGACTTTGTGACGCTTGATGGGCCTAGTGTTGTATTTGGTGACAACAATTTTGGAGTCACCAGAGGAGTTGGTACTCTGCTGATCAAAGGAACAAGGGTTGAAGAAGTCTACTATCTAGATGGGCTGATGCACAATCTTCTGTCTGTATCCCAATTCTGTGATAAGGGGTACTCAGTAAGATTCTCTAAAAACTCTTGTCTTGTTATTAACGATTTAAATGAGCAAGTGCTACTAACTGGCCTAAGAAGAGGTAATATGTATCTTGAAGATTTTGCAAGTTGTCCAGCTGACTCGTGCTTGGTTGCTAAAAGCTCCTCAGAGGTCCGCTGGTTATGGCACAAGAGGTTAGGTCATCTGAACTTCAAGACTCTCAACAAGGTTTCAAGGAAGGGTCTTGTCAGAGTACTACCAAATGAGGTGTTTGCATCTGCGCAGAAGTGTAATGCCTGTCAGAAAGGGAAGCTGACAAAGGCCTCATTCAAGGATGTGCACAGTACTTCAACAACAAAAGCACTCCAGCTGCTTCATATGGATTTGTTTGGACATGTCTCACCTCTTAGCTTCAGTGGAAGGAAGTACACACTGGTGGTTATTGATGATTATACAAGATTCACTTGGGTAGTGTTCTTGTTCAAGAAGAATGAGACTATGGTCAAGATGCTGGAGTTGTTCAAGAGGATTCGGAAGGAGATGGACCTTAGCATAGTCAGAATCAAAAGTGATAAAGGTACTGAGTTTCTTAACTCCGTTATTTCTGACTATTGCAGGGAAAATGGTATTCAACATGAGACATCAGCTGCCAGAACACCTCAGCAGAATGGGTTAGCTGAGAGGAGGAATAGAACCCTCAAGGAGGCAGCAATGACCATGTTAGATGAATATCAGACCCCTCAAAGATTTTGGGCAGAAGCCATCAACACTGTTTGCTACATCCAAAATAGATGTTTACCAGTCAAGAGGCATGGCAAAACTCCCTATGAGATGTACAAAGGTAAATCTCCTAACCTTTCCTTTGTCCATATTTTTGGATGTAGGTGTTTCATCCATGACAATGGAAAGACTAAGTTAAAGACTTTTGATGCTAAGGTTGCTGAAGGAATATTCTTAGGATATTCTGGAAGTAGCAAAGCCTATAGAGTCTTTAATAAGGTCTCTCTTTGTGTGGAGGAGACACCCCATGTTGTATTTGATGAATCTATTCATGAGTACAGCAAGGAGAAGCTAGCAGATGAGGTGGATCAGCTGAATCTGTCAGACAAGCCAGATCTGATTAAGGTAGTGATCCCAAGGATTGAATCAGATTCAGATGATGAGCCCAAGTCAGCTGATAAGCCCTCATCAGCACCAGGTGATGGCACAATGACTCCTGACACTAACCAAGGGGGAATGTCAGACAAGACCCAAGAGGAGCAGACTATGGCACCTCAGAGGGGTAAAAAGAAATTGTCTGACTTCCCAGCTGAGCAGATCTTAGGAGATCCAAGTGTAAGTGTTCAGACCAGAAAAAAACTAAACGTGGGTGCTCAGTTCAGCTGTTATGTGTCTCTGATTGAACCCAAGAATATCCACGAAGCTCTTGAGGATCCAAACTGGATTGTAGCAATGCAAGAGGAGCTAAACCAGTTTGCAAGACAAGAAGTTTGGACTCTAGTAGAGAGGCCCAAACATCAGAAGGTCATAGGCACTAAGTGGGTCTTCAAGAACAAGAAGGATGAAAATGATGTTGTGGTGAGAAACAAGGCAAGGCTAGTAGCCCAGGGGTATTCACAGTCAGAAGGTATTGACTATGATGAGACATTTGCTCCTGTGGCTAGACTAGAAGCCATCAGATTGTTTCTGGTCTATGCTGTTTTCAAGGGGTTCAAAGTATATCAGATGGATGTCAAATCAGCATTTCTGAATGGAATCCTGGCAGAAGAGGTATATATGGAACAACCACCAGGATTTGAAATTGGTAACAAGGTCTATAGGCTGCAGAAGGCTTTATATGGACTAAAGCAGGAACCTAGGGCATGGTATGATACTTTATCACAGTTCCTGCTGGATGGCGGATTCAGGACAGGAAAGATAGACAAGACCTTGTTCAGAAAAGAAGATGGAGATGATATCCTGTTGCTGCAGATCTATGTGGATGATATCATCTTTGGCTCCCCCAACAAGCAGATGTGTGATCAGTTCAGTAAGCTGATGACAAGCAAATTTGAGATGTCCATGATGGGGGAGATAACCTATTTCCTTGGACTTCAGGTGAAGCAGATGCCCAATGGAACGTTTATCAGCCAAGCTAAGTATGCCAAGAACTTGATAGAAAAGTTTGGAGTCAGTAGCAGCAGAGAAGCTAAGATTCCAATGATGGCAAACTTTAGCATGGATCCAGATAAGGCTGGTGAGAAAGTGGATCAGACACAATACAGAGGACTTATTGGTTCTCTGATGTATCTCAATGCTAGCAGACCTGATATCAGCTTTGTAGTAGGAGTATGTTCAAGATTTCAGGTCAACCCTAAGAAATCTCATCTGGAAGCAGCTAAGCAGATTGTGAAGTATCTGAAGGGTACTTCCAATCTAGGCCTCTGGTACCCAGCTGATGACAACTTTCAGTTGAGTGGGTATTCAAATTCTGACTATGGAGGGTGCAAGATTGATAGGAAGTCAACTTCAGGAACATGTCAGTTTCTGGGAAGTAAGCTGATATCTTGGTTCTCCAAGAAGCAGACCTCAGTAGCTACTTCCACAACAGAGGCAGAGTACATGGCTGCTGGTAGCTGCTGCTCACAGTTGCTCTGGATCAGACAACAGCTGAGGGACTACCATGTGATCACAGAAGAGATACCTATCTTTTGTGATACCACAAGTGCAATAGCCATTACTCAGAATCCAGTTCTTCATACCAGATGTAAGCATGTGGACATAAGACATCATTTCCTTAGAGACCATGCTGAGAAGGGTGACATCAGGATGGAGAAGATTCACACCGAGAAGCAAAGAGCAGATGTTCTTACCAAGCCTTTAGCAGAGGTAAGATTCAGAGAATTAGTAACTGAGTTAGGTATGGTAGATGGAGGAGCAGTTCTTTAGAGAAGGCAGAGAAAGGTTCTCTAGGTGTTCAGTTGACAATCAGCTGAGGGGGAACCTACTGAGGTAATCAGCTGATCTTTACATCAGTTGATCTGGTATGTCTCCTTATTCTTTCGTGTTCTTTTCCTATCTTGTTATTTCTGACTAGATTCAGGTATAAGTCATGAGAGTCAGACAAGGCCACTTCACTTCAGCTGACCCACATCAGCTGACATAGAGGACCCAGATGAGCAGACAAAGGTTTTTACTAGAGGATTCTTCTTATCAGCTGATCCTACCACTTCAGCTACTTGATAAGTATTTTCTCTTCATGTTTTTAAATTTATTTATTTGAAAATAAAACTCCTTTCAAAAATACGATAAATCCCTAACTTCTAAAATTTAATTTTAGAAAAATTGGCAATCAAATCATTTTACTTTCGAAAATTCTGGGATTTATTACCTTTTCCAAAATTCGGTGTCAGTGGTAATTAATTTCTCACTGCCCAAATTATCTCACAAAAGTTTTTAATCATTACCTTTTTACAAAAAGGCAGAATTTTTGGCGGCCAAAACCCTTTTCAAAACCTGACACCTACGCATCACCCCTAAAAATCTCAAAGGTCATTTAATCTGGACCATTGATTTATGTGATGCAACATTCCAATCCATGATCTAAATTGTTCGGTTTTATTTTTGGAAAAACTGCTCATCTTCTCCGATTAGTATAAATACCCTTGAGCCTTGCCTCTAAAAACTTTTCCGCTCCGAAATCTTCTATCTACCCTACTCTATCTTCGATTTCTCTGTGCTTCTAATATCAGTGTTGAAGCTATGGATACCAAAGCCTGGAAGAAGATGCTCAAGAAAATGTATGCTGAGATGTGTGTTGATTACAAGAAGACACGAGTTCTGGAGATCAGAGAGATTCTGGATCTTCTTCAATCTCACAATCTGCAGACGTTCATCTCCATGGCGCCACCAGACCACAAGAGGTTGAACTATTACGCCTTCCCGTTCTTGCTCAAGGCACAGTTCAGCGCTAACTCAATTGGATCCCTTGTGGATGGGAAGACAATAGTTTTGTCCAAAGATGTTGCTCCTGAGATTTTTGGTCTATCCTCTACTGGTGTCCTTCCCCACACCTATATAGAATCCGAGCATCTGATTACGTTTCAAATGATGGCAAGGAGAAGCCAGCGAAACAAGACCTCCAATTTAAAGAAGAATATGCTGAGCAGAAAGTATAGGTGTCTGATGGATGTGGTGAACAAGGTCATCCTTGCAGAGCAGGGGAGTTTGGATGCCTTGACAAAACTTCACCTATGTATGGCTCGCACTATACTGGATGGGGTTCAAGCAGACTGGGTGAGTCTGCTGTGATTTTGACTGGAGCAGGAGACGAAGAGATGTGCTTGTGAGATTGTGAATGGTCAGCATATCTACAAGATGAAGTCCAAATGTTCTATGGCTACCAAGATTACCATAATCTTGAGTCATCTGATGCCAGAGCATGAATGGTAAGGTAAGTGGGTTGTTGACTACAACCGTTCCAAGTTCCTCAGGGGAAGTAATCTTGAGACCCTGGGAGATGCTGATTCAGATTCAGCTGCTGCTTCAGAAGAAGTTGCCCCAGGACCTTCTGTTGATACCAAGAAGAAGCTGAACAGGAAGGTTACTGAGCCAGTTGGAGGGGGTAAGAAGCGTAAGAAGTCCAAGAGAGACGCTACCCCGGTTCAAAGAAAGTTGTCCTTTGATGAAGATGATACTGCTCCTCTGAGCAGTCTGAAGAAGAAATCTCCTGCAGCTACATCATCAGCTGCAAAACCTTCGCTGCTGGTAGATGAGCCTACTGATGAAGAAGAGGAACCAGCAGAGGCAACTAGCTCAGAGGAAATGTCTGTCTCTGACTCTGATGAAGAAGAGGAAGGTTCAGCAGAGGTGTCTGTTGCTGAAACTGAAGTAGTTCATTCTACTGAGGAAGCAGATCCATCCGACACACCCATCGAGGCTCAGCCAATCAGGTCAGCCCAACCCACTCCTTCATCTGATCCCCCACACACACCCTCTCACTCCCCTTCACCTCATGAGTCCCCAATATCCCAATCCACACCTCCAGCTGACCCCTCACCCTCACAATTCCCAGCTGGCAATGAACCAGAGGAGGTAGCTGCCTCTGGTGAGCCTCAGCTGATCCCCAACCCCTTCACCCTGAATCCATAGACCTTGAAAACCCTAACTCCCCCACTGACCTTGCCCAACAAGCCAGACTATCTCACCTCCGTTCAAAAGGGCCTCTCGAACGAGGAATGGTCATCACTGCCCTTGCCCATCTTTTCCTTTACATTCCAGAAATAACCAATTACCCAGCTTATCAAGACCTGCTGGCTGATGGCCTCGCATGGGCTCAGGCAAGAAAAGGCCCGATTACTTTCTTCATTGAACTGTTGAAGGAGATAGGTGAAGCCACCTTCATCGCTTGGGAAGAGATCTTGATGGACGCCTTGGAGGTTAAGGCTCCATCTCAGCTGACATCGCCAGAGGGACTTCGCAAGGTCGCCCGGGCTTTGCTACTCAAGGATGGAGTGGCTCTGGATTGCCCGGAGACAGTGGAGTCTGATTTCATCCCACCAGCAGAGAACTTCACCATTTCACAAGATGATCAGGTGACTCCTGATGTTTTAAATAAAATTAAAGAATATTTTGATGATCACATCAGGGAAGTCAAGGCCACTCTGCTGGCTGCCAAGTCTGCTGCTCCTTTTCTGATTGAGAAGCATGTTCACCAAGTACTGTTGGACCATCACAACAAGCTGAGAGAAAGCCTTGAAGACAGCTTGTATGTCACAAGAAAGGAGCTATTCTTTGCTCGGAAGAGGATTGAGCAAACTGCTAAAGCCTTTATTGATGATGTGAGTGCCTCCTTCTCTGCTGAATCAAACAAAATCAGGTTGCTGACTGCTAATCTGGAGAAAGAAATAGCAGATTGCAAGGATGGTCAAGAGGACCTCAAAGCCACTATCCAGAAGATCCCTTCTTCACTTCCTTCTTCGTCTGCTTTTGATGATATCAAAAAGGGGGAAGAGAAGAACTCAGCTGATATTGCTGCTCTGCAATCTGAGACTGCCACCCTAAAAGCTGAGATGGCAGCACTGAAGGCCCTATTGGTTGATAATCATGGTGTTCTTTCTACCAGAGTTCAGACTGTTGAAGAATATATCAAGGATAGGAGCTTGGCAGAGCAGAGAACTCAAGAGCTGAGAGATAAGAGGATGGCTGAGGCCTTGCAGAGGCAAGAGGAGGTTGCAGAAGCCAAGGAAAAGCAGAAGCGTATCATGAATGCTGAGCTTGATGAGAAGCTTGCCAAGGAGCTGCAACTGGCTGAGAGGGAAATTCCAGAATAGCGAAATAAAAGACATGAACGTGTGATGAATGATCAGCTGGAGAGACGCTATCAGAGGAGATTGAAGAAAGAGGGAAAGTCAGTTCCCCAGAGCAGACTGAAGGGTAAGTTTGTTCCTAGAATAGACGAGCCTCTAATTGATGGATCTATTGAGATCTTCACTCCAGACATGAACGAAGCCATGATCTCGCTCTGGAGAACCATCAAGGCTAGATCATTTATTCAGTTCTATGTGCTTAGAGGAGAGGATGCTAGATCGACTTAGGAGAAGAACAGAGAGTTCAGATATTGGATGAAGGAGCACTATCCAATCTTCTTTAAGTTCATCACTGAGGTTATGGCTAAACTCAGTGCTCAGCCTGAACTTCCCGAGCTTGAACTCTTTCCTACTCCCACTGATGACAAGGGAAACCTCGACTGGACAGAGATTTGAAGGATTTGGATGGATATGGTGACTCGCTTTCTTTCAACCTTACCAGATACGTATGTTCCTACTCTGAAGGCTATAGAGAAGAGGTTTCTAGACTGGATGCAAGTACCAATCAACTCCAGAAAATCTTTGGTGTAATAGTCCAGCTGAGTCAGCTGAGGGTAGGACTCTGATCTCCTTGTAATTCTCATTTTGTCTAATGAAGTTTTTATATTCCAGACAACTTCTTGTTGTCAGCTGCCCTTTACTTTCTGTCTAAGGGATCTTACTTAAAGATCTTCAATTCTGTCTTGTATGATCTTGAATTAATATGCTTATATTTTGAGATCAGCTGAGTTAGTTTTGATATCATCAAAAAGGGGGAATTTGTTAGGATATTCTTGTTAGATGTTTTGATGATATGATAAACCAATCAGCCTGTAATAGGACCAGCTGAACCTGTTAGTCAGCTGATGAATTGTTAGGATTAGATAGGTTTTAGTAAGGGGGAATCAACCTTGCTGCCTAGTAGATCCGAACCTTTCATAGAGAAGAAGACCAGCTAAGGCTTTGAAGACTTAGCCGATTCTAGAAGACAGAAGACTTGAGCAGCTGACACTGGAGTACTAGTAGTAGAACATCAGAGGAGACAGATCAGCTGATGTCAGAGGAGTCAGATCAGCTGATGTCAGAGAAATCAAATCAGCTGATATCAGAAGATCAGCTGAGCACGTCGCAGACAAGACAAGGACCAAGGATTAAGATTCCAGACGAGGTCCAAAATATCAGCTGAGGTGCACATCAGCAGACCAGCACATCAGCTGAGGTCAAGTATCAGCAGACTGATACACCAGCTGAGGAGACAGATCAGCTGGAGTCTTGTGCTCCGCCCAGATTCTTCGAAATCACGTTAAGGGTTGGCTTGCGACAAAGAGAGGATTCCCAGAATAGAAGATAAATCAATCAAGGGGACAAACTTGATTGATTGAAGATCGCGAAGATATCTGGGAATCAGGGAGAAGTTTCAATCAATCTTAATGATTGATTGATTCCCAATTTATAGAATTTCAGATCTCTAGTCAATCCCAACGGCTAATTGATTTGAACCTATAAATAAGAGTACCAGCGAAGATTTCAAGCATCAATCTACACGCGTTCAAGCTTGCAGAAACTCTGTCAAAATCTTCACTCGTACTCAACACCATTCTTTCAGATTAATCCTTTGTAAGCTTTGTAGAAGCTGTTAGAAGTCCATTGCTATTAAGCATAGACATCTGTAGAGAGTAGTACTCACAAAGTGTGTGAGTGAGTAAGAGAGAAGTTAGTGGAGAGCCCCACAAGTCCAGTTGGATTGTGGAGAGTGGAGTAGGACCTTTTGTCCGAACCACTATAAATTCATGTGTCTCGTGTTCTTATCTTTCTGCTCTTACCTGTGCACATAACACACTAAAAAGGTTTTCATTAAAAACGTTTCCGCACAAATTTCACAGCGCACTTTATATAAAACCAGACCACTTTAAGGTTGTCTACTGATTTTATAAACAGGCTTAAATCCAAAAAGTTTTGAAACCTGTCAAGTCTATTCAACCCCCCCCCCCCCCTTCTAGACTTGAATCAGTGTTTCTTTCTTCTAAAACTGTCTTTGGGACCAACAACTTTTAACTGATCTTTCCCATTTTTCAGGATGAAACACTTACACCCAAATATATGGAAATAGGAAATACGAGGCTTCCTTTTATTCCACATTCATAGGGGGTGTGAGCATGTTGTTTGTTCAGCATGGAATGGTTTTGAGTGTAGCAGGCAGTATTAATTGCCTTAGCCCAGTACTTCTTGGGCAATCCTGACTCCGCTAGCATGGTCCTGGCAGCTTCTTTCAGGGTGTGATTTCTTCTTTCAGCTACTCCATTCTGCTGAGGAGTTCTAGTTGCAGAAGTTCAGTGAGCAATTCCATTGGGAACACAATAATTATATTTATATGAATTAATAAATTTAGTGCCCTTATCCGATCTGATTTTCACAATGCTTTGACCCTGTTCATTACTCAGTTTCCTGAGTAATTTTGGAAGCTTAACCTATGTTTCTTCTTCTTTAACAAGAAAATCATGCAAGTGTACCTAGAATAGTCATTAATAACAACAAGTGTATATTTTCTACCATTTATGCTCACATGTGTAATGGGACTAAATAAATCCATGTGCAAGAGTTGAAGTACTCTGTCAGTTGAGAAGACTTCTTTCTCCTTGAATGAATCTTTAGTGTGCTTTCCTTCCTGACATGCTTTGCACACGTGGTCTTTGCTAAAAACTTCATTAGGTAAACCTTCAACAAGAGAAAGTCATGAGATTTTGTTAATAATCTTGAAGTTCATGTGATTAGTCGCTTATGCCACAACCAACTGAGTTCCAAAGAACTTTTAGCTAGAAGATAGTTTTCAGGAGAGCTGCACTTGAAGTCAGAAAAATGGACGTTGCCCCTCCTGATTCCTGAAAACAAAACCTGCAGTGTTGACTTGTCCTTAACCAGACAGATATTAAATGAAAATTCAACACAGAAACCTCTATCAAAAAACTGACTGACAGAGAGCAAGTTATGTTTAAGTCCCTCATCAAAGGAAACATTTTGCACACGCACAGAACCAACCACCAACGTACCATTGCCTCTGGTGAAACCTTTTGAGTTATCACCAAAGGTTACCCGTGGGCCTTCCTGAGCAATGTAATCCTAAAGGAGATCTCTGAAGTCAGTCATATACCTTGAGCATTCACTATCTAAGTACTAGACGACCTTCTTTGGATCCTCCTTCTTCATGTTGCTGCCCGCAATCACCTGAAAAGAATCAAGTTTCAGGTACCCATCTAGTGTTGGGTCCTATGATGTCAGTTGTACCCTTCAGGATCCAGATTTGCCTTACAATTCTAACAACATCAGAAGTATAAATCTATCTCCCTTAAACATCAACATACACAGTCCTCTTCTTCCTGGGTGCCTGAGAAGTTGAGGGTGTGTATGTGTCAGCCTTTGGAGCCACAGGAGCCTTTTAATTTTTCTTGGGGGTTGGCCTCCTAGTTTTCCTAAACTTGGGTGCAGCGGGTCGAGGTGCCTGACAAGAAGGGTATTCACTTTACTGACCTCTTAGAACTTGAGGTCTAAATCACAAGTTTTAGCCTTAGTTTGCATGTGCCCTTCAAGAGCTACCCGATTCGACCTCCTTCTTTCAGGATTTGGTCTCTCCTGATAGACCATGCGCCCCGTCTGAGGCACTCTGACATAAGTGCTCTAAGGTTTAGCCTGAGAGCAACTTAAGGTTGAATTCCTTGGTGCTTGACGAGACAATTGGGCCTTTCCTTTCTGGGTTTTGGCCATGATGTCTCGGTAAGTTGCCTGATGGGTTCAGCAGGCTCTTTACCCTTCCCTGAACCACTGGCATGGAGAGAAATACCCTTGCCTTTGTCACCTGCCCCTGGTTTAGCAGACACTACCTTAGAGGCAACTCTAGATCGACCCTGAAAGGGTTTCAGGGCACTGAAGTCTATCCCTTGTTTAGACCCATCAGTGTTCTGATAGATATTGATTCTTTCAACCACTTGGGCTGATCGGTTCATCATATCAAGCTTTTTGAATAGGGTCTCCTCTCTACCTTTTAGGTATTCATGCCTGGCAAAGAGGTCATTAAACTTCATCAGAAGTGCCTCGAAGTCCCTGTCTTTCTGAGCCAAAGTCTCATTCAGG
This sequence comes from Prunella vulgaris, assembly GCA_026898435.1. Classification (NCBI taxonomy): domain Eukaryota; kingdom Viridiplantae; phylum Streptophyta; class Magnoliopsida; order Lamiales; family Lamiaceae; genus Prunella; species Prunella vulgaris. The sequence goes on from JAPKLY010000099.1 coordinate 1,028,581, forward strand.
GAAACTTCAGAAGTTCTTTCTCTCTCAGCTGACTCAGTCTTAACTCGGTAAAGCTCTTGAGTTAGCCCCACTAAGATGAGAGCCTCATCAGTGTCCCTCAGAGATAGAGACTAAGACAGTTTGGAGTTCTCAGCACTCAGTCTGGTGTTCTCCTCCACCATGTGGATATTAATTTTCTGCAGCCTTGAGAAATTAGCCATCAATTGCTCTAAAGAGAGCTGAAGGTCGACCTCCCTTGCAGAGTCTGAGCAAGGCTCAAGTGCGTGATCAGGTGAGGAAGCAGAAGAACATACCTCATCATCATTTGTCATCAGGCAAAGATCATGATACTCATCATCTGAGAACAGACCAGGGCTCGCCTTCCTGGCCCATCATGCTCTGAGCTTTCCTCAACTATCATGGTCTTTCGATTCGATGCTCTGAGATCTCTTTTTGCTCTCTGATCTTCTTGCTCTTGAGTGACGCCATTGAGAACATGACAGTTGCTAAGATTTAATACAGAGAAACGTGTGCTTGGAGAGTCTTGCATGATTAGTCCCCTTGGTGGGCTCTAAACATTCGTCATACTAAATCTTGCAAGTGGAATTTGTTTCCGGTATGATGATAAAGAAGAGTTGTCCTTACTCCAAGGATAAGATGTTAAATTAATTAAAGCGTTCAGTTGCTTGATTAATTAACGGACAAGAGAATCTTAAACACGGGAAATAATGACCGGGAGCCATATGATTGTAATATGGGTTAAGATGGATAGTGCAACATTAATCCTATAGTGGAGTGAGATTAATGTAAATGTGTTGAATGACATTGGGCTCAATGTTAGAATTCAAGGCCCATTAGAAGGTCCAATCTTAGTTCTCCTAAAGGCCCCTCAAGTAGCCCAAATTAAATGTCCAACAATGAATAAGGTGATTAAAAATAAAAGAAATAATTTTGGGC
>JAPKLY010000099.1:1029526-1044071 GCA_026898435.1 Prunella vulgaris
ATAAAATAGTGAGAGATTTTATGAAAAATAGATATGTATCTTGGATACAAGAATATCTAATAAAATCAAGACCTCATGAAATTATATATATTTATTGCAATTTTTCGAAAATAATGAAGAAATAAATATCAAGAATTGAATATTTAGTATTCAAGATTATCAAGATTAGAATATTTGATATTCATGATAATCAAGATTTGAAATATTAGATATTCAAGATCTTGTATTCTCATTATAAATATGAGATGATACAAGACTTCATGATCATTATTATTAGAAGGTAATTTTCGAAAATTACCAGTACTTGGGCAACAAATATTTTTCTTTCCTTGTGTTGTGATTATTCGTGTGGCCTCCCACCGGGTGCACGAATAAGGACAAGGGAATACTTGAGAAGGTCTATTGGGTTGATCAAGTTGATCGGTTGGAGCTAGAACATAAGACTGTCGAAGTAGATAAAAACATCTCAAGGACGCCTTTTGTCTCAGAAACCTCCTTTTCCATCTCAAAGGACGTCTTTTGTCTCAGAAACTTCTTTTTCGTAAAAAGGTATAATTCACTAAATCCCTTAGTTCCGCATGTTTAGGGCTTTACGTGATATTATTTGTTCATATGTTTTGCATGCAAAGACTGTTGTTGGGTACACAATTATTTGATTTAATTATGTTTAAATCATGATATTAATTGTAGGCTTAAATTTTTGTTTAGCATAAATCCCAAGTAGATCCGCATTTAATTCCCCAACAGCTCAGGGCAATCATACTGATAATGCCTAGTCTTCTTGCAATGATAGCACTGATCCACATCACCTGCATATGACTTAGATTTAGGGTACCTTTTTTACTCATGTTCTCTACGACTGGATGAGCTCTTCTCAGCTTTGTTACTCGATCTTCTGAGCTCTCGATCCTTCTCGCGCCTCTCAGGCATCTCACGATCACACCTATATTTAGAAACCCTTATTTCTTCCCTCCAGAGAATGGATATCCTGGGGCTGCTGTATCTCTTCCTGACCCTATTTTCATTATAATACTTTTTGTAACTACCAAAGCGGGAGTTGAGCTTTTCGAAGTGTCTGGCCATCAGGCTGTATTCTTCAGCGATCTCTTCCTTGCTCAACTCTTTCAGCGACCGGGGGACACTCGCCTCAAGTTTAGGATTGACTTTAAGAGCGATGCTCTTCTCTTTTTCAGGATTACTCATCTCACTATCATTGCCACTGGCCTCTACCTTCTTCTTCTTCTTATTCCTCTAATTGAGGTCAAACTCAAGAGCCTTTAGCTTTGAGAAGAGTTTAGTAGTTGTGATGTTAGTGAGGTCCTGAGTGTTTTTCAACTTGGTAACTCCTGTGTCCCATCTTTTAGGGAGACAGTTTAGGACTTTGGAGGAAACCTCCCTCCTGGGAACCTCCTCCCCAAGGGTTGCCAACTCGTTCATCAGCTTGATGAGGCGAGACTCCATCTGATCGATAGACTCATCCTCTAGCATCTTGAAGGCATCAAACTTCTAGATGGCCATGTCCCTCCTATTCTCCTTGACAATTTTAGAACCCTCGCACATCTCATCCAAAGTATCCCAGATCTCCTTGGTGATCTTCAGGTGCATCAACCTTACTAAATCCTCATACTGTATGTTCTCAAGACCTATCTACTTGATCTGATCGGTGGTCAGCTTCTCTCTTTCCACCAGCTGAAGACCAACTGGGGGAGGAACGGGTACAATACATGTTATAGGGAAAGTGACTGCTCTATCCGTCATGAATTTAATCAGGCCCTTCTCAATGACCAAATACATCTGATCATGGATAGAATATAGATGTGCCAAGACCCTGAATTTCCAATAGTCATAATTTTCTATGGAGAATTCAGGAAGGCTGCTCTCAAGACGCTTAGAAGATTCCATGAATGCAAGTTTTCATAAAATACCTTAGATCTAGTTCAATAGACCTCCAACAGTTTCTCCTAAAAAACTATTAGTATTCAAAGTCAGTGGTCTTTCGAACCACCGCTCTTATACCACTTGTTGGTCCCGCAACAAGTCTGAATTAGTGTATGGGGGAATACATTGATGACAATTTTTCCTTTTGAGGAATGACTCCTTAAGACTCAGTCAGCTTAAATTGACAGTGCTCACTGAAACTGAAGTCACAAGGACTGACAGCTCAGGAACCAAGTACGTTGAGTCCTGAATTTATGCTCTGAGTGAGCTCAGGAAAGATAACCCACTACTAACTGCTCAGGAAGTTGGTCAGTTGGATAGCTATTTAAACAAGTCTTTTACATACGGAAGTGTGAACCCTAAATTATACTCGTTTTAGTATTTCTGAAAATGCTTTAGCTTAGTTCTGAAATGTGGTTAGGGACTGTGCACCAATTCAGGTTCAAGAAGATTGATTCTTCCTGAGTTTGAAAACAATGTTGAATGTTTTTCAGAGAAGATATGACATTTAAAAATGCAAAGCAGTAAATCAGCACACAGGGGGGTTTAACGTGGTTCAGAGACTCAAGCTCCCACATCCACGATCATGATTTAACGGGAGCAATCCACTCTTAGGATTGGATATTTGTATTTTAACGTGCCAAGGTGCACGACAATCTCCTTTCTCTCTAAGGAATTCAACCCTTGGGAGGTTTTACAAGTCCAAGTCCTTCCCATTTCACCAACTCACAACCTTGAGTGGTTTAGCTTTCAAGTTTCCAACTATGGTGTGATAATCCTTACAATCAAAACAAAAATAAGGATGGATTACCACTCTAAGCTAAATATATACAGAAAGATTCTCTAACACAAGGGAAATTTAAAATTTGCAGAGTGTTATTTGCTTGAATACTTTGAGCACTAGAATCTTGGTTAATCTCAACTTTGAAATTTCTCATTACCTTGTTTGGGTGCAAGGTCTTCTGTATTTATAGGAGAGATTTGTAATATATCCGTTGGAGAAGATCAAAAAAGTCTTTCTATTTAGGTTGATGGCAGCCTAGGTATTTGACGTTTACTTTACACCATGCTGTTTTGGTGAAAGTCTTCTAGTGCCGCCTGCGACTGTGAACATTAATGAGGTTGTCAGCGTCCATACATACGTGTCTTCATCTCACTGGTTGTTCTTCAAACGGCTAGTTGTTGATAAGACTTTATGCTTCATCGTACCATAAATACTTCGAGTAATTTGCAACTCGTCTCAGGTATAAATGTTTGTCTTTAATAGCTTTTTTTACATTCTCTTTATCCTCAATCTTCAACATAAATGTTGTCTCAAATGGTCAGTAGCCTTTTCAGACAAGACTTACAAAGTGTTAGTTGAGTGAACACTTGGCTTCAATACTCAGGCTAATTCCGCCTTCACTGATATGTTGTGTCCTGATTGTGCTTAGAAACAATCAGTAGAACTCTATCAGTAGTCTTTCTCAGGATTATCTTCTTAGGATCGATCTTCTCTAGACCGATCTTCTCAGAAACTATCTTTAGGAATCTTCAGAGTACCTTTGTCTTTATAACAGTTTCACTTATCTTCGATCTTCAGGAAACTTTTTGTCCTCAGGAAGGGTTCCCCCTGAACTTGGTCTTCAAGATGTCTCCCTCTAAATCCAGTCTTCAGAATGGTTCCCCCTGAACCGAGTACCTATGAATATAAAAAGACTAATCTATCCTGAGTCTATACAATCCTGAATATGTACTTAGGCAAATCATCTTTACAGAGGTTTTGGGATTTGAATCAAAACAACTCAGTGAATATCCCAACACCTCTGATATTAGAAGATATGAGGTGGAAACATCGTGAAAGCAAGGAATTGACCAAAGTTTGCAAATCTAATGAAAAACTTACCTCAATCATAAGCAACTTTACAAGGACAAGATGTTTTATTAGATACATTTAAGGCACTAGCCCCTGCTCCTCAGGCAGGAGCTTCATGAGAAGAAATGAATAAACAACCAATTTAACATACAAATACCAAGTCATAAAGGAGGGTGGTTTTGAACCTTCAGATGTGCAAAATGGTTGAAGCTCAAGAAATCCTTGAGGTTGCTCGCATAAAGCCTCAAGAAATCTTTGAAGTTGTTCGTCCAACCCCCAAGAAGGCCTATAAGTTGCTTGCACTTCTCCTCAGGAAATCCTTAAAGTTGCGCGCAACTTTTTAAGATATTATCTTGGTTGCTTGTCAAAACTCAAGAAATACTTAAAGTTGGTCACTTAACTCAAGAAATACTTAAAGTTGGTCACTTAACTCAAGAAATCCTTAAAGTTATTCGTCAACTTAAATTCCTAAAGTTGCTCACCAACTTAAGGTCAAAGTTGCTAGCCATCAGAGATCATGTGGAGAAGAAGGACATCAGGATGGAGAGGATCCCTACTGACAAGCAGAGAGCTGACATCCTGACTAAGGCTTTGCCTGAAACCAGGTTTGTTGAGCTGTCAGTAGAGTTAGGATTTCTTGACCCAGAATCTCAGTTCAGGATTGAACAAGGTGGTCAGGAGGGATGACTAACTCAGGATCAGGTTGCTGTTAAATGGATGGCTTCCAGGGGGAACAGACATCAGTTTGAGGATTTTCATGATCATGATAGTTTAGGTTCAGGACACAGATCTCAGGGCTTGTCACCCTGATCGGTCTCAGAGGTATCAGTCAGGTTTCTATATCTGACTGACTGGTATGTATTATTGAACCTTTGCTTTAATCGTGACTTGTTGCATCATCTCTGATCATGTCTGACACCACATCAATCACAGGATTTTAAAATGCATCACAGCCATTCATTTATTATTCGGTTTTTATTAAATACAAAATGTGTATTTATTTCAAACATTCCTCTGACACGCATTAATTGCAAGTGTGGGCGGGAACAGTTTTCCATAAAATTTGAATTAATTAGCTTTGAAAACTGAATTTGGTAAAGTTTTTATTCCGGATATACCCCTTCATCTAATCCATCGAATTCCAAAAGGCTTTCCATCAAAACCGTTCATTTAAACTGAATCTTTAGGTATAAAAGGAAATATTGTGCACATTTCATACTTTACGCACCCATATTTTCCTAACCCAAACTATCTACAATCTATCTCTCTCGTTTCCTTGTGTCAATGGCTTCTTCTGCAGCTCAATCACTTGAAGATACAAAGAGATTTCACAACGCCATTTCTGAAGTAGAGTCAAAGGTGTCCTACGAGTGGCTAGTGGATTTCTCACATCGATCCACCATTAAGGAGCTTGCTCAAGTCCATGGAGCCATCAATCAGGCTGGGCTCCTGAACTTGTCACCAGGAAGCCAACCAAGTTCTGCCCTCACCAAATCATTGCTTTCTATGCAAACCTGAAGATGAATGATAACGACGAGTGGGAATCAGTGATTCCACTCCGAAGGTCCGTAGAGAAGAAGGGTAAGAAGGTTGTTCAACATTTCAATGAGAGGATCCAACTCCGGGATCTCATCAGAAGGACTTACAACCTTCCTCATTCGACTGAGGAGAAGCAGTTGGCAGACCTGACTATCTACAGAGCTGGTGAAGAGCATAAGTGTATGAACGAGTATCTGATTGTTCCCACTGAGATTTACAGCATGATGAACAAGAAGCTACTCAAGCCTGAATACAAGCTCCTGTTCCAAGTGGTTGTTCAGAGTATTATGGGCTTCATGGGCGGAATGGAGCAGATCAGTCAGCCCAAGATCAGGGGCTTGGCTGCTGTGGTGGACAATGCTCTGATCGACTGGGAGGAGTTTTTCCTTTAGAAACTCATCCAGGAGTCTAAAAAGGTCAGGTTGGATGGGGACAGGATCGTGTTGGACAAGAATCCTCATTTTGGCTCAAGAATGTCAGTGATGCTTGAAGGCTTGCTTGGGGATGTTGATAAGGAGAGTTGTGAGGACTTTACGGACAAGAATATCCTTTTCAAGAACTCTGCTGACACTGTGAAAAGGATGCTTGACACTGAGGTCAAGAAGGTGACAAGAGGAAAGGGTAAAGGGAAGGTGGCAAGCTCGAAGGCTCAGGAGGAGCCAGTCAAATCCGGACCAAAACGTGTTAAAGTCAAAGGCATTGTGATCAGGGAGAAAAAGATATTGCTCCGTGACTCTGACACTGAGTCAGATCACCCTGATCTGCGATCTGATTCAACTGCCATTCTTGCTGCTGAGCCCATCTCTGCAGTAGCACCCACTGAGATCTCACCACCCAATACTGAAGCAGTTGTGGCTTCAGGAACTGAGCAAGCACTTCAGGAGGAGGTGGCTCGGACTGAGGGGGAACTGGCTCCATCTGCTCAGGAGCCCGTTCAGGAAGATCCCATTATGATGGTAGTCGAGGTACTGGGAGAAGAGGTTCAGAATGAACCGTCGGGTGCTCAGGAGGAGCAAGGTGGAGAGGAAGTGAAGGAAGGTGAAGGTGAGGTTGCTCAGGAGGAGCAGGGCAGTTCTGATGCTGGCGATGGAGAGCATCAGACGAAGAATGTGGTGATGGAGGCTCAGGAGAAAGAGCTCCATGATGAGGATCTGGAAGGCAACCGTGGCCGGAAGTGGACCGTCTCCGATGACGCTGAGTCCAGATCTGATCTTCCGGAGGAGGCTGAGGAACACACTCAGGAGGAGGAATCGGCGCAACCCAAATTAACCCCATTTGAGATGGACGCCAGGTGTCAAGCCATCAGATTTGTAAATCAGACTTTTCCTGATATAGAGGAGACTTATAGCGAGGAAGTGATCCATCTCAGGGTATTGGTTATGATGAGGAAGGCCAACATAACTGAAGTTGTTGCCCTGATTAGGGACATTGGTGAAGAGAATCTCAGGGATGAGGAGTAAAAGATTCTAGATAGATTTGGGCTTCGCACTTATGCCCAAGTCTTGAATAAGGAAGACTTCATCCGGATCGTCAGGGCAAATGATCCTCAGAACCCACTGCCCAACCCTTCTATGGCACTTATGCCAGCAGTTGGGAAAGGTGCGACCTCGGGAGAGGGCACACCGGCCGATGACGCACTCCCAGGGACCGGGACTGCTGAGGCTTCAGGAGAGGTCCCGAAGAAGGTTACCACAAAGCAAAAGCCAGGCAAGAAAAGGAAAACCCAAACCATTGCAGTGGGAGTGTCACTGATGGGGAGGACTATCCTTGGGAAGCTCGATCGGCAGCGCGAGAAAATTTAAAGACTCACTGCTGAGTTGGGCAAGGCAACGAAGGAATCAGTTGATAGATTCCTGAGCCTTGAACAACAACGATCACCTGGAGTCACTTTTGATCAAGTTCAAACTATGATAGACTCCTCTCTCAGTAGCCTAGATGACAGGATCAAGGCACTAATTGGGGAGGCACTGAAGGGGCAGGAGGCCCAGATCAGGACAGTGGCTCAGGAAGAGGCCAAGAAAGGAGATGATCAACTCTTGACTAAGTGGAAGGATAGTCAGAAGGCTTCTGAGGATGCATTGCACAAGTCACTGGACACAATGCTCACTGAGAGTCTCGCACGGAAGGCGGAAGTGATTGCAATACGGAAGGAGTTTGATGATCATCTCACTGAAAGTCTGCTCAGAGCTGAAGACAATGCCAAATTGGTTAAGGCATTTGAGGTGGTTTCCGATCAGCAGGCATCTCAAGGGATCCTGATTAAAGATATTCAAAAACAGGTCGAGGAGGACAAGGACCCTTTTGATGCTGCCAAAAAGGGGGAAGGGAAGAAAGTCGCCGCTCTGAAAAATCCAAAGTCTACTGCTCAGAAGAGGAAAGCTGATGTTTCCACTGATGAGCTGATGGAGGAGTGTGAGGAGCAACTTTACCCTGGTGATCCCATTGTCGAGGGAAGGAAAAAGTCAAAGCAACTAACTCTGGAGACCGTAATGCAGGTCAAGAGTCAGGCAACTCAGATTGAGAAGCTGAAGGGTCAGATGGCAGTACTGAAGGAGAAGACTGATCCCAAGAAGCCTGACCCCGATGCCAAGAAAAAGAAGCCAGTTGCTGTGACTAAGAAAAAGGTGAGTGCTCAGGATGCCAATCCCATTATGTTCGAGTACGTGGACAATTTCATGCCTCCTGAAATGAACTAGGCCTGGGTCCCGATCAAGAAGGAGTTTGTGGATTTGTACTACGTGGTTGGGAATTGGCTGAAGACATCTGAAGGCAAAGACAAGAACACCTTATTTGCTGAGTTGATGTACCTGCATCATAACGAACTCTGGGGAAACATTGTCCATCATGCTGACAGAGCAGGAGTTCAGATCAGGGCACCAGAGCACATCACTTACCCACCTCCAACCCTCGGCATCAACAACCACCTGAACACGGAATTGATCAGAAAAGAGATTGCTATGATTGCATCAAGAACTGGAGCTCTGAAGAATGTTGATCAGTACCATACTGTCAAGTTAAGAGTCCTGAAGAAGTATGGGATCTCCTTGGCCAGGTAGGATGATGAAGACTGAAGAAGTAGTGTCAGGATCAGTGTGTCAGGGATATTATTTTGTAATAGTTTCAGGATACTCTGTACTTAGAATATTTATCAAAGAAACTATTTATATTCCTGAGACAACATCTCGTTGACTCCTGATTTACTTTTCTGCTCTTTATCAAGAACTGTACTAACCCTTTTTCTGATTCCATCTTATAGAACTAAGGACCTGATATAGGTTCCTGAACTAAATACTAATTGATATCAGTTAATTGTTTAGATGATAGAATTTTTCTAAGGGTTTTGGCATCATCAAAAAGGGGGAAATTGTTGGGACAATCAGGAAGTATTTTGATTAGATCCCAAAACCCCTTGATGAATTTGCCTAAGTATAGTTCATCAGGATGATAGGCTTAGGATAGATAGGTTAGAATAGATTTTCTATTCACAGGTATTCAGTTCAGGGGGAACGTACTGAGGAGTGAAGACTGATGGAAGACGTTCCTGGTGTTTGAAGTCTGAAGACATGTCCAACCCTGAAGGTGTTTAACATCCTGAAGATGGTCAACCTGAAGCTGAAACTTGAAAAACCTAGGAAGAGTCCTGAAGCTGCGTAAAGCCATCCTGAAGAAGACCACTGATCCTGATGGAACTGAGAAAACTAAGCATGCTCAGGTAAGTCTCTATCAGTGAGGGCACAAGTAACCTTGATCAGGCTGAATGTCGTTCTGATATTCATAAGTCCTAACTTGGGCCTAGTATCAGTTAACCTAATACTTGTAAGTCCTGAGACCCAAAGGTTACACGTGCGAATGGAAGTCTGATGAAGCAGAAAGAATGTCAGAGTCTCCAACATAAGACAAACATTTATGCTGAGTAAAGATCGAGAAACTCAGTGTTATAAATGTACGAGGTTCAGTAAAGTCAATGCTGACAAACTAGTCATTGGACTAACGACCAGTAAGAAGGCGACACGTATGTACGGAGACTGAAACGCATTTAATGCTTCTCAGAGGTGCAGGCGGCGGATCAGAAACTTTGCCACACTAGGTATGGTCCATGGCAGACAAGGACACCAAACTTCTGCACCTACCCTAAATAGGAAGGTTTGAAACGGATCAATTCCAACGGATCTATTTCAAACCTCCCTATATATACAGAGAGTCTTGCACCCATTCAAGGCTAACGGGAAATTTCCAAGAGAAACTCTCAAGATTCCAAGCACTCAAAGTTGATTTGAAACAACACTCTGAAACTTAAATTTCTCTAGTGTTGTTGTAGGAATCTCCTCTTTATTATTTGCTTAGATTATTGATCCCATCCTTAGCCTTGATTTGTTAGAGGGATCAATACAAAATAGTTGGAAAAACGTGTAAAACCAAACCTCTCAGTTTATGAGTTGGTTGGTTTGTTTGTAAGGACTGAGACTTGTAAAACCACCCAGGGGTCAGTTCCTAAGAGAGAAAGTTGGCTACTCGTGTCCCTTGGCACGTAAAACCCAAGTACCTATCCTCAGGGTTTTGAGGATAGCTTCCTGTTCAATCAGGTCGTGGACATAGGAGTTGGTTATCTCCGAACCACGTTAAAAAGACCCTTGCGTGCTGATTTACTATTTGTTCAGGATCATAATTGTCATACATATTAAACTGAGAATCCTTGCATTGTTTTATAAAACCATCAGGACTGATTTGTCATCCTGATCAGTAAACTGTGCACCAGCCTTAACCACGTTTCCACTAAGCAAACTGATAAAGTTTTCAGAACTAAAACGAGTAAACACTTAAGGGCTCACATTCCGCACTAATCTGAGCTTACTGAGATAGTAGCCCAACTGACTAGCTTCAGAGCGGTCAGTAGGATTGTTATCTCTACTGAGCTTCTGAAAGCACAACTCTAACTTAGCCTATTTGGTTCTTCACTGATCCATCCCTGCTGCCCCTGAGGACCATCAGTAGACTGAACAGTTCAGGAGCTTCCTGACTAAGTCTGAAAGAGAATTTTCCTGAGATTTCGGGAAAATCTGACATCAGTGTATTCCCCCCCATACACTGATTTATACTCTTTTCGGGACCAACAAGAAAAGTTAAACCAAGTGCTCACCATTTCTATCAAACAAGTTTACAATATTATCAACGACAAGGGCATGCTAGCTGCTCCTCGAAAGAAAAAAACAAATTGAACCCTAACTAGTATTTTGCATATCACTAGAGCATTGGACACTTTACTAATGAGTATCGAGGCTTGTTGAGGCAACTATGGAAGGTTTACGAGAATGAGAGATTATCAGAGTTCATGAAAAAGCCTCTGGAAAAAGGTTACGAGTTACCTAGGCTACCAGCTTCGATGATGAGAGGGATGAAGAATGGCCCTCACAGTGGAATAGGTAAGATCGAAAGACGTATTCTGCACAGCCAGGGCTTACTCGGAAGCATTCTTGATCAAATAGGGAAAATGGATCCTGTATAGAAGATTGTAATCATAAGACTATATGATTTGAGGAAACTGTTAAAATTCCCCTACGCTCTATAAAACTATTTATCGAATTTGTATTGGTCAATGATCCTGATAGGAGGACAACTAGATAAGTAACTATCTTATTGTAAATCAGTCATCCTCCTACAACGGGTACTCAACCAACTTCTTGCATATAAATGTAAAGCTTCTTATTTAATGTACAGCTATAATTTAAAACTACTCCAACATTAGAAGGTGATCAAGGAAGTTCAAGGATATTTATTGCAAGTTCGCTCATCAATAACAATAATGTTAGTCATAAAGGATCATACTAAATGCTGAAGTTCAAGACTCGAGACATTAATCACCTCAAAAGATGAGGTAAAGCCAATGGAAGTCGACTCGCAAGACGAGAAAACCAAAAAAGTAAGGTACAAAATTAGATTTGCAATGTGATAGATCATTACATGAGCATGACGAGCAAATGACTGACTCAATGTAACTTAAATGAGTTGAACAGTCAATGGTCGTCCCTAATAAGGTTGGAAAGCTACATTTTCCCCAAGCTCCTGGCGATAAGAGCCTATTTCAAAATCATGTATGCACCTAAACTACAATCAAGGAATAGGCTCGGTGAGGGTTCATACTCATTAGGTGCAGGAGTTATACCTATTAACCTAGACAAACAGTTCTGAATTGATTGTTTCTCAAGTCTGAGGGGAATACGGTGCGAGAGATGATCAAATAATTATGTATTGAAAGATTATTGCTCATTTCAGTCGATTAAATCCTCGGTTAGAGAACATACAAGCAAGGGTCATCATCACTAATTTATAAAATCCTTCAACTTTTGAGTATAAATTAAATCAAATGTTGAATGAGGGCAAAAACAGGATGATGGTTCAGGACCAGGATGATAATGACTAGAGAGTGACCAAAATAAAATACTTGTACCGATGAACAGTCTTAAGATTTTTGGTTAGTTGGTCGTGTGACCAAGCAGGTAGCTCAATATACAATGGTGGATGGTTAACTATACAGACAAAGATTCTCTACAATCACACTTAATTGTGTTTTGCAAAAGGATTGTCTAAAGGTACTCAAAAAATTTAACGAAGGGGTTTGTGGAAACTACACTATGGGGCGAGCATTAGCAAACAAGACTATGATGTCAGGGTGTCACTGGCCCACACTCTGAAAAAAGGTTATTGCTTTCGCCAAAAGTGCCACAAATGCCAATTATTTTCTCTCAACATATATACCCTCTCCCCCGGTGCTAAATTCAGTCTATAGCTCGCGATTGTTCGCAAAGTGGAGAATTAATATAAGCAGACTTTTTCTGCCAGAAAAGTGAAGTGTTTTGTTCATGGTAATGTCTGTAAAATGCAACACATAATAGGCTGAATCCGAATTAATTGTAACGGTTACTCAAAATAAAATGATCAATTTAATGTGAATGAATTCTATCTACAGATTCAACATTCCACAGTCTATAGTAACTGACCACAACACACAATTCAATGAAAAGAAGATCGAGGAATTTTTCCATATTCTACCCAATATCCTCCACAATCAAACGAACAAGTTGAAACTGTAGCAGGATCATCAAACATTCCATGAAATTCTGTTTTTTTTTTTTTTGATAGGTAAATGTTAGTGGTTAGTAGTTAGAAGTTAGTTCACCAAGTCTCCATACATCCATATCTCCAAGCCAACCTTATAACTCCCTCCTATTCATTCCCAAAGGGAATCGAACCCAGGTCACTCACTCAAGTGAGGAGCCCGGTGGCCAGGTGAGCTAACTCACCTGGTTCCATGAAATTCTGTTTGATTGGCAGGAAAGGTAGTAGGTCAGAAGAACTCTCTGAAATCTTATGGTCCTACTGAATTTCATTTAGGACCAGTACCAAAGAAATGTCATTTATCATGTCCTTTGGCATAGAGGCAATGGTTTCAGTGGAACTTTAGAATCAGACCTAGAGAATAAACACATATAACAGATAATATAATGACAAGATGATTGTCATCGAGAATGATGCTTTAAAAGAAAAATATGCAACGAGCCAAGAGATATTACAACCCAAATCAAAATACAAAAGCCCGACTCTCGAATTTTTCACAAGAGAACAACTTCTTAAAGATGTTTAACTTAAGTGTTATTTCCTGACTCGAGGCGCATAACTGATATAGGCCAAGTCAATTAAGTGCTCTTTCTAAAGACACTATAACGGTGCCTATTTACAAATTAAGGCTACGAATTCTCAAATCTAGGGACGAATGTCCGAAGGGTTAATATCCTAATCAAAAGAAAAAAGGGCCAAACTATGGTGCATAATCCGCATTTGTTATATACATAAGACGGAAAAGTTACCACTTGTCAAGCAATTAAAAGATAATAACTAGAAATCGAGAGATAGATAAGGGCGATAACTATGAATTATAGTAAGGTAAATCTCCTAATCTTGTCCTTGTCCATAACTTCGGATATAAGTGTTTCATCCATGATAAAAGGAAAACCAAATTAAAGACCTTTGACACAAAAGTTGTTGAAATAAATATTCTTAAGATTTTCCAACAGTGACAAAGCACTTAGAGTCTTCAACAAGGTTTCTCTTTAGCTAGAGGTGATACTTCAGGTTATATTTGACACATTTATTATTGAGTTCAAGAAATAGAAAGAAAAGAAATAAATGAAGAGAAAGATAATCTAGTTCACTTGATCAAGCTCATACTACTTGCTTAAACAGAGTGAATCCTGCAAAAATTCAGTTAGCCTGATGCTTATTATTCGCCCATCGGCTCAAATAAACATCAGACTAAGGGGCAAATGTTGATATAGATGAGCAACCTGCAAGCTTAAGAAGACAATCGATCAAGTCATAATCACAGAGATTAATGAGGCTAAATGTGTATTGAGAATATCAAGATGAAGAGGCGAACAACTATTTGTAATGAGCTATAAGGGGTGAGCAACTTGTCATCTTAGTTGCTCACCACCCATCAAGAATAAGGAGTTTCTTGCCCCCCTTTGTACAAAGTTGCTCGCTCCACGCGAGTCGATACCTAAGGATGAGGTTTCTTAGTGGTTATCTTTTGTAATAATTTAGAATGGACAAGTGGCATGAGAAGGTTCATTGGATGCCACCTCCTACTTACAAAATTTCTATAAATATGTACCCATTCTTAATAAAGGGATGGAAAATTCATTACCAAAACAACATGCTGCCTATTCATTTCCTCAATATCAAAAGAACACTAATTCCATGTTTTATTTAGTAACCTTGTTAAGTTAAGCCACATAGTTCACCTAGTACAAAAGGTTATCAATAGGATATAAGCCTGACATTACCCGTCTGTGTATATTAGGTTGTATAGTATATGTGCCTATTGTGTCTCCATAACGCTCTAAAATGGAATTCCATAAATGATTAGGTATTTATGTTGGACTTGAATTTTAAAATTTATTTTCTATTTAAAACTTTTGGCAAATGACCTATTTACCAATTAACTTGTTGATTATCACTTTAATGAGAGAATCTTTTCGTTGTTAAGGGGAGATAAGAAAAAGATTTTTCTATAGGAACGATAAGAAGTATTGTGGTCTATCCCACCTTATCTCATTTGATCCCCAAACTTCACAGTGGGAAAGTGGTGTAAAGCAAATAATTCATCTTTAGAACGTAGTGGTTGAGGCTATGGCTCCCAAAAAGAAAATGGGGGGA
>JAPKLY010000099.1:1044081-1093423 GCA_026898435.1 Prunella vulgaris
GGACAAATTTGCCAGATTAAGCATGGTGATTAGGTCAACAGTACATCTAGCCTGCAACCACCCTAAAATAGGAAAGATTTGGATAGATCTCCTCCAACGGATCTATTTTGAATCTTGCCTATAAATACAGAGGGTCTTGCACCCATTCAAGGCTAACAGGAAATTTCCAAGAGAAAGCTCTCAAGAATCCAAGCTCACAAAGCATACTATAAGAAACACTCTGCAATTAAATTTCCCTAGTGTTGTAGCAGGATTCACTCTGTATTTGCTTAGATCGATAACTCTAATATTAAGCATTGTTTTGTATTGCTAGAGCTATCTTAGTTGGAAACCAAGAATACCAAACCACTCAGGGTGTGAGATTGGTTGGTTAGAAGGACTGGGACTTGTAAAACGCCCAGGGGTCAGTTCCTAAGAGAGGAAGTTGGCTATTCGTGTCCCTTGGCACGTAAAAACCAAGTACCTATCCTCAGGGTTTTGAGGATAGCTTCCTGTTCAATCAGGCATTGGACGTAGGAGTTGGTTATCTCCGAACCACGTTAAAAAGACCCTTGTGTGCTGATTTACTTTCGTGTTCAGGATCATAATTGTCATTCATATTAAACTGAACATACTGCATCGTTTTAATATTCAGGCTGAATCAATCATCCTGAATCTGAATATTGTGCACCAGCCTTAACCACCTCTTACTAAGCAAACTCAGAGAAAACGTTTTCAGAAACTAAAACGAGTAAAAACTAAGGGCTCACATTCCGCACGCACTCTAGCTTACTGAGATAGTAGCCCAACTGACTAGCTTCCGAGCGGTCAGTAGGATTGTTATCTCTACTGAGCTTCCGAGCACATTACTCACACTCAGCCTATCTGACTCACTACTGACTTGTCCCTGCTGCTCCTGCGGACTTTCAGTTTTGCTGAGTATCGTCAGGATCTTCCTGACTGAGTGTGTAAGAGCATTTTTCTGAGTATTCAAAAAAATCTGACATCAGTGTATTTCCCCCCCCCCATACACTGATTTTAGTCGTTTCGGGACCAACAATTGAGAATATATCTCATGAGATTATCTCTGATAATAGTTATGTCGAAGAATTGTTACTGGGGGACACTTTGATGTTTTACATGATTTCTAGAGAATAAAAAAATCTCTATTGATTACAAGATGCATATAGATCGATGGATAAATATTGCATGCATGACGTACTTAGTTATAGTATTGCTCGAGAAAGTATACAGCACGATAATATTGAGCTAAGCATGGGTCTAAATGAAAAGAAACAGTCCAGGCAGAACATGATTCATTGACAAAGAGACAAGTATTTGATTCAGTAATACTAGCTACACCAAGTGTAAAGCTTGTAGGACATAAATGGGTCTATATCAGAAAGTGTAATGAGAAATATAAGACCCTAATATAAAAAACTTGCCTTGTAGCGTAAAATTTCTTATAAGCCCTGGAATTAAATATGAGGAGTCATACTCTCATGGTGGATGTTATAACGTTCTGCTACTTAGTTAACTCTCAATGGATTGAAAATGCAACTTATTAATTAGGATCTTGATTTGGAGATATATGTGTAAGTATATGATAGTCTTCCATTATTACCCAACTTAAGTAGCTTTAAACTATAGACTGCATTTGCAATAAAGTTGACATGGTCATTTTATAAACTAAAACAATTTAGATGGATTTGACACCCCCTTCTAAGTGATTACTTTATTGGAATATGTTGGAAGAACGATTAATAGTGTCCGTTGTATTTATAAGAAATAAATCTTGGACTTGCAATTATGACAGTTATACTGATGGATAAACATACTAGGTACTCTTAATGAAATAAGAGAACCCCAAACTGTTTGAAATCTAAATTTGAGGTAAAGGACCATAGAAAAAATTCAATTTTATTGAGGCTTTGAACTAGAACATTGAGTTTGTGGAATACTTATTCATTAGTCTGCATATATTCAAAAAAAAAATATTTAGGCGATTTAACATGGACAAAATGCATCTAGTTAACAATTCCACAATTGGTGGAAATTTGAATTTAAAGAAAGGTTCATTTCATCTAAAGGAAGATGACGAATTGCAATTGGAAGATGGAATTTCTTATTTAAAGTGAAATATGCACATTATGGTAGCTTAATGCACTATACCAAATATTACTTTTCTCAATGTACTTGTCTAGATTTATTATAGGACCAACATAACATTACTTGTATAGTGTTAAAAATGTACTTTGATATTTAAAAGAAACTACTGGCATGTGCATGTTATTCATTACATAAAATATTGAAAGGGACCACAAATGGAACTATAACCTTTAAGAAAATGTTTAAAGCTACCCCTTATACCTGCATTCCAAATGATGTATTATTTAAGTCTACTAATGTTGGTTATCTTTATTAAACACATAAAACATTCTCATAGTAATTATACGTAATTGCCATGAGAAAGATGGTGATATATTGGACATCAACTAAGCAAACTTTAGCAGCTACATTCTAAGAAATTCACAAATTATTGTCTTACATATAGTAATTTGTGATTTTATTTAGTAAAAATGTATCATCACACATTCAAGGAAGCAGTGAGTTGAGTTCTGCAGCTGAAGAGCCCACACACTTATATATAGAAATATCTTAAAGGAATTGAGATTCGTAAACTTTCTGAGTGTACTTGATATATGTATGTACTAGGTGAGATGTAGAGTTCATGAGGAGAACTCTCCATATTGGAATGTTGTAATTCTTTTTCCTTTCGACCTAGACTTATTTTTCACTGGGAATTTGCTACTTGACAAGGTAATTAGCGAGACAACATTTATGCATCATCCATCCTTTTAATTTGGCACAAGGGGGAGTGTTGAAGAAAAAATATATTTATGTGTCTTCATCAAAATAATTAATGGAGGGATAGTTTAGTCATTTCATTATATTCCATATATTCGTGTAATCATATAGAAAAAAAATAATAGAATAATATTCTGGCTTGCTAAGCCCAGATGCAATCATTCTTGACGAATTGGATCATCAAATTTTTTTTCTTCTATTCTTTCTATTTCTCTATATCCTACAACAACTATGATACATGAATTTTTCTAAGAAAATTATAATATAGCATCGAATTCGCACCCTGTAACGCCCCGAATTCGGAAAGTAAATAATGAAGACTTGCATTTCAAACTCATGTCACCACTTCAAAAATAAATTTAAATATCGAGCCATTTTTTAAAATAAAATAAAGTAATTTAGTTATTGGATATATATATATATATATATCATGCAACATAAACTTTAAAGGAAATAAAAATTACAACTGTAAAAAAATTAATTATTACATATCCATAAGTAATTAGTGTACAAGCCAAATTATTAAAGATCCATAGTCAGCACCAAAAAAGAAAGCCCATTACTTGGGACATAAGTATTATTTAAACATTAGTATTAAGAGTTTTAATGGTAAGCAGCAGCAAGAAGTGGGAAATGGTATGTTACTGTGCATCCAAGGCCTCAGTATCAAAACCTGAAATGTTAAAATTTAGGGGTGAGATATAAATCTCAGTGGGTGATCCATAAGATGTTATGTAGTATGGTAATATTCTAGAGTCTCATCATACAGATATAGTTCACATCATAATCATATCATCACATCATTGTATCATCATATCATCATAAGTGTATAAATCGTCAGTTATACCATACATATTGAATGCTAGTGCAATGGGTCCGAAAAATGGTCCCCTGTGGTCCTTTAACTTGCATAAGACCCGAATATCATAATCCGGAGGTTACCATAAATTATTGAGCATATTTTTAGACTGAAAATCAATTTAGCATTGTATGGATCGTCAAGGTCTGACTGAAAATGAATATAATTTTGTATGGATCTCAAGATCGAACTAAAAATCAACATAGCTTAGCATGGATCGTCAAGGTTGGATCAAAAATCAACATGACTTAGCATGGATCGTTAAGGTCGTACAACTTAACTAAAGAGCGCCAACAATTCACATAACATTAACCACATCCTTATAGATAACATCACCCACCTCTTGAAGATCTTTGTAAATTTTGAGGAAAGATAATGTCTGCCCCGTTTGAAAGTTGGCTTTCACCTAGTATAATTTTACTTATTTTAGATATAAAAGTACTGAAGATTATTTCATACATTTGTTCTTAGTAAAAGTGGATCCGAATGGGACTTTTGACGCACTTAGTGTCTTATTCTTTTTTATCTTATCACTTAAGAAAGTATATAATCCTAAATTCAAATAAGAGAATATATTATCCTAAACTTAGAAAAAGAACATAATGTACTAACTTAGTAAGAATACATAAAGTACTAAACTTAGGAAGAGAAACATATAGTCCTAAACTCTAGCATGAAAACATATCACCCTAACTTTTGCAAGAGAGCATATAGTCCTAAACAAGAAGAATATGGTAACAAATAACATCCTAAATTTTTAAAGAGAAGAACATGTAGCATTTTAGTGCCCTAAACTTCAAATAGAAAGAATATATGACACACATTGTTTTAAGGTTTTAAACATGCAATACATAGTGCCCTTAATCTTTAAATGCTAAACATGGTGTCCTAAAATTAAAATAATGAGTTCAAAAGACATGCAAATCACTTAAACAAATTTTCTTACTTAGCATCAGGTTCCAGAATTTATTTGAAAAAGTTTTCTCTACTCTTAAGCATTTTTCAAATACATTTTAGCACAACTAAAAATCATAAAATTTGTATAGTGAGATCATAATGAGGTGTATAACACTCATAAAAATCGTGTCAAGTTATTAGGTGTGTGAAAAACTCGTTTTTGTCTCTTTTCTGAAAAAAGACAGTAACTTTCTTAGAGTTTCCAAAAAAATTCTAGCAGTGCGTCATTGACAAAATAATTTTGTAAAAATATTTAGGTTAGCGCAAAAATTCCAAAATAAATTATGGAGATTTCAAGCTTTACCTAATATTTAATTGTATATTTTACAAAAGTTTTGCTAGAACCGATTATTACCAGAAATTTGATAAACTTCAAATTTGGAACAAACTGTCATATATTTTTTTAAAAATCGTAACTTATTGAGTACTACTCCAAATCACTTGATTCCAAATGAATTGGAAAGCCAATTCATTCTTAATTTTATATAATTTTTTCGTCAAAAGTTATAAGTTTAGTGGCATATTTTGTCCAGAAATTCCAATAGAGTGCTGCTTTTTTTTCAGTTTTCAGTCCGCCATCCACATGTTCATCCCCTTCCCACATCTAACTTGCAATAAAACTTTCATTACATGAAAATACATCCAAGAAGACCTAATCTAGCATGCATTTTTACATCATACGTGGAAATTCTTGGGCTCATGGTCCTAAGTACATTCTACACAACATGTTCACTACTAAGTAATTACATTCTTAAGAACTTATCACAAGTTGGAGGTTTTTTTGAAAACTTTTGTGGATCCCTTTAAGTCTTAGGTCCTCTAAATTCTTCTTGAGCTTCTTAGGAGTGAATTTTTGGACTTGGGGATGGTTGAACTTGATCTTGACAAGGAAGAAAAAAATGTTCGTTAGTAAGTGACTCAAAAATAAGAAAGAGAAAGCGATAGAGTTTGTTCAAGCTCAAGATGAACTCAACCTTCCTTCTTGGAGTGGCAGGGGCTTGAGGGTGGATTAAAGTTCTCTCTAGAAGTGGTAAGAGGCTTGGAGATGGAAAAATCTCCTCTTTGAAGTAGTAAGAACTTGATTTTGGGTTAGAATACTTTATGGTGGGGTGAGGGAAGGATTTGGAGAAGAATTTTCTTCTCCCTTGCAAGAGCAAATTACCTTTTTTTTTTTTTTTTTTTTGGGTAAGTGAAGTGGTATGAGGATGGTGTAAGACTAGTATGGTATTTATTCCCTCTGTCCCACAGGAATTTGTACACTTTTCTTATTTGGACGTCCCACACAAATTTGCACACTACTAAAAAAAGAATCATTGATTTACGTGCACACTCACAAGCATTTACACATATTTACCCATATACCACTATTTTATATATAAAATTATTTTTTCTTAAAAAATGTGCCGTCCAGTAGGGTGCAAATTCCTACGGGACGGAGGGAGTACTATTTATAGAAGGAAGATTTAAAGTATTGTCCAATGGATAAAGAGATTTGGTCATTAACCTTTGTTTAATGCTCCTAAGCCATCCCCTAAATGGGGAATTAGGTTCTTGACTTAATTGATCCTTTGTTGGCCGATTTTTTTAGTTTTTAGGTTGCCATTTTTCAGCCTGTATTGTGAAACATGATATTGGGAAAAACATCTTTTATTTCTTTAAATTTTAAGTTCAAAAATTTATATTTTCGTTCGATAATTATTGAAGATTTAAGGGCATCAACATTCTTACTTAAAGTTCATTTTTATTCATTTCATAAGTTTAACATTTAATTTGATCAATTACGTTAGTGCTTGGAGTACTCTCGATTCGATTTTCACATTCCTCGTTGAAAGATCGAAAATAAAAATATATTGTTCTTCTTTCGAAATTGTTTAAGAACATTAGGAAATTAAATATAAAAAATTGAAATTGGGTTGGGGTGCCCCTAAAACTGGTAAGATTCTTAAATTCGCGTAATTGAATTCTCCACGTTGTGAATCCATCTGCCACTTGGCAAATCCAGCTAACGAATTTTTCAAATTCACTACACGAATTATATTTGTAAGCATTAAATATATTAATTTCAATTGAATTTTATTATATTATATAATCTGAATTGATAATGTGACACTCGTTTTTTTTTATTGAATTTACTATATATAACTCATGTATTGAACTAATGTAACTTTAATTGATATTTTCTTACATAATTATATTACTGAATATAGTAAAGTTTTAGGTGATAAAAATACAAATTGTATTATGATTTTTTTTTTAAATATATTTTTAGGTATTATATAATAAAAAATATAAATAAATAAATATATTTTTAACGAATCGCACCCTAAATTCTTATAAAAACTCATATCTCCGAATATGTATCGTTTCTCTCTTTCACTTGTGTGTTCACACTCGTGCAACATAATATTACTTCCGTCCCCCAAAATTTTGCGGTATTTTTGGAGGTACGGCTTTTAAGAAAAAATGTAATTAGTAGAATGTGTGTGATGGAGATTGTAATGTAGAGATTTTTGAAGGTGGAGATTAAAAAGAATATTTCTATTTTGGGATTAAGCAAACTTTTATAGGACAAACTAAAAATGGAAGTATGCAATCTTTTATGAAATGGGGGTAGTAATTAATATTTACCAGAATTTTTGAGTCACAAAATATTTTTGTATAATTCAAAAACTTACTGAGCATTTTCATAAATACGTCAAACTTACGGGGCATATTTTCCATTTTTCCTTATTATTAATGCTCACCCCCAAACAATTATAAACATTCCAGTTTCACCACGAGGTTCTGTAATTCCACCTCTACCATCCACAATAACACTGCTTTAGATTATCATTTTCTCCGATAATCTTTTGGCATCGGGAAAATGGCGAGCTCCCTGCAACGGCTAGCAAGGAATTCTGGCGACGTGTATCGATCGGCACTGGCTCCCATATGGAGGAGAGCGTTCTCAACCCAGGATTCTTTGGTGGAAATTAAATCTGGAGAGATCGGTATGGTCTCCGGCATCCCCGAAGAGCACCTCCGCCGTCGGGTAAATTGTGTGTGTATGTGTATGAATTTTAAAGTCACAGTTTGCTACTGTGTTTTTTTCCCCCTTGCTCGACCTTTTGATTATGTGAATTTCGCTACCCTAAATTCTTCTTTCTTTTGTGAACCGTGTATCCCTTCAATTACAGTGATGTTGGTAGGTGACTCTATAAAAATGGTTAACTAATTGAGGGTTGATTACAGTCTCTGGTCGATTAAGCATGGATTTGTGTTAAAACTTGTAAGTTGAATATTTTAACTAATTAATATCTTGGACATGTTATTATCAATGTTGTTTAATTATTTGACTAACTACATAATGTTGCCCCAAAAAATTGACTTGTATTAATGAATTGAGGGTTCTGTTTCTGGTTCTGATCTTTGAATTAGAATGGTGTAGATATCTTTGGAATGTAATAGATATGCATATCTGCATTTTTATGTATTGGGGTTTTTATTAGGTTCTGATTTACTCACCTGCTCGAACTGCTTCTCAACAAGGAGCTGGCAAGGTTGGGAGGTGGAAAATAAATTTTCTGTCAGTACAAAAGTATGTGTCTTTCTCTTCCTTCTCTGTTTGACGTACTCTTGCTTGGTGCTTCTTTCCAGATTCCTTTAATTTGCTTATAGGTGTTCACTGTTGACCAAAAGTACTGCTCAAAACAATGTTTTGACAAAAAATTGTATTTGTATGTTGTTTATTTATTGTAAAGTGGAGAAAACAAATTTGAGATAGGTATCCCCATGAAGTTTGATCCAATAGAAGCTAACCCCCACCTGAAAAGTTGTATTATCTTTGACATTGTTTTATTGCTAATTAGAAATTACTGCTTGATTTAAGAATCCTAAACTGATGCTTATCTTTTCATTGTATAACTGAATGGTTTTTCATATAATATGCAACCTTCCCTTTCTGCCTCCCACCCCCTTGTGGTTTGACAAGAGGAAGGTAGCAGAAGTTATGACATTTTTCTGTATCAGACTTCATGATCATTTTAAACAAATTCTAGTTACTGAGTTTGATGCACTGAGTTGTTTGGTGTATTTGAGTATGTGTGAGCTATATAGGTAGATTTCAGAATTGAGGAAATAATAATGTTGTATTATACTTCTATTTGGGGTGAGAAGTATATGACATCAAAGGGAGTATTTCCAACAGGCATCTTTGTGATTGTGTTATGACTACGTTTCAGTTATTTGGATTCTTTCGTAGGAGAAACTTGAACCTCGCCTGGTTCTCTGCACCCTCTTTATCCATAAATCACAGTAGTATTTTGTTGTCAAATTCTAGTTACTCGATTCAGTAAAAACAAGGACATGAGGAAAGAAATTGGAGTTCTGCTTTTCCATTTTCCTGGTCATATTGATTGCCACATTCTGACTATGGATTCTACTGAATATTTTTTAATAAAGTCTAGTCTCTTTCCATGGTCATTCACTATGCTTTTATTGTTGGTAACATTGTAGATGGGAAAATCCATTGATGGGTTGGACATCTACTGGAGACCCATATGCAAACGTTGGTGATGCGGGATTATCTTTTGACAGTAAAGAAGCTGCGGTTGAATTTTCAGAGAGGCATGGTTGGGAATATACGGTAACACAAATTTCTATTTTGTATAGTAGTTCTCAATTTTATTAATCAGGAAAAATGAGCTCTTTAACATACTGCTTATTCTGGATTGAGTTTATGTATCCATTCAAGTGGTTATAAATTTGGGTAGTATGGATGTCTTTATGAAGTTACTTCTCTTAGGATCAGGCTGAAAAAGAGTTGGATCAACTATAAAGTTGATATCGATGGCAGATGGTTGATACCCATTCTGTTGATGCATTATAGATCAGAATATGTAGTTTGATTCATCATTTTCCTTGTTAATGATCTGGGCATTCAAGAAACATCCCCTTTATTGCTATTTTGAACATTCATCAAATTTGATGTTGTAAGTGAGATTATGTTCATTCAATATTAAAATGTCACTGTTCCTGGAGTAGCACTGGAAATAGTTTGGACAAAAGTTTATCTATATTGTGATTGATCTAGATTTTCTACATCCTGGTTTTTGTCTGTTGTTTAACATTATGATGCTTGGTGTGGGTTGATTAGGTTCCAACATCTTATGGCGCATCTGTATTGATATGACATCAGTATTGGTAGTTGATAAATACTTGTGTGCTACTGACTTCAGCTAAGCAATCTCTTATAGTTTTATGTATCATTTGAACTTTCAGGTCAAGAAGCACCAGACACCATTACTGAAGGTTCGACTTTATATTCTTGTTAATCAATTTTCAATTCTTTCTGCTATGCGTGAGTTCCTTATGATAGTTATATTAGATTTTAAGTCATGAGAGATTCAGATAAGATTTCCAGTTCGCTTATCTTTATCTACACATCTGTATCTTTTGTCGAATTCAATTACGGTAGATAAACTAGAGAATAAGTTTGAATGCCTCATTTAATCCATTTATCAATAAATTGAATTTTTTATTGATTTGGGTGACCCATAACATGCACACTCATGGTGGGTAGGGAGTTAATCTGATCCACATGTGTTAAGAGCATGACAATAGGAAATTATATGGCTTTCATCCTCTTTTATTGATCAACTGGTGGTTATCTTGTTTTGGATCTCTGAAGAACATCAGAGCAGTTGGTGGAATCTTGGTTGTGAAACAGTACACTTATAGTAGCTTCACCTGTATTAAGACATTTTCGATCCACAATGTTTTTTGTAATACATTTAAACAGATGCAGGGCATGAAATTTAAAGCTCATACAATTTTAAAGCACTGCTGCATAAGATCCTCATACAAAATGTCATGCAACAATATGTTGTTAATTACTTCATTTTAATTTTGATAGAGGATTATGATCCTTTAGATGAAATATATGCTCTCTCCTTTCTGGATTTTATAGTCAAAGAGCATCTGTCAACAGTCATTTGCTCTTACTCATTGTTGATTTTGAAAAACTAGAGCATATATTATATTTGAAGGGGTAGCCTTTAATTGCATTTGGAATAACCATACTTCCATAATCTTTTGTTTAATGAATGGTATTTTCCATTTACATTTAAATTTGTTAAAGGATAATCATATTGCTTTAACAATTTTTTTGCATTTCAAAAAGATAAAATAGACATGATGTGGAAGAAAACGTTTTCAGTTGTACGAGTCCTTAATTAGAGGGTGTGGCTAAATTTATTTTAAACACCTTATAAGCTCTAATATCTTATAAATTTTTTAAAGAGTTTATAAAATGTTATTTTTAAGTAGTTTATAAGTTGTTAAAGTGTTTGACCAATACAACTTATAAGTTTTTTGATAATTTATCATATATATTATATAATTTATTTTTAATAGAAAATAATTTCTTTTTTGTGTTGAGGTAGAGGTGGGGGAGTGGTGGTGGGGTTTGGGTTGGGGTAGGTGGGTACTGGTATAAATGGTGAGGAATATAAGTTGGAATACCCCTATTTATTTTTTGCAACTTATAAATTATAAGGAGCTTATTTTAAGATCGTATAAACTGTTAAATATTTTATTTTATCAAACACTGTAAAGGAGCTTATAAGTTGAGCCAAAAACCCTCTTAATCATCTCACCACTTGATGGCCTATTATTTTTTGTAATCATGTAATGATCTTCCTCATTCATCATCCTGACTAATTTGATGAGATTACGGATTTGGTGCTTTTTTACTCTAAGAAAATGAAAGAAAGGGGTTTGTAACCAAAAACTAGAAGTGAAATGTTTTTGCCTCGTCTCATTTTGTTTTTATAATGGCCTACTTGCAGGTGAAGACATATGCAGACAACTTCAAATGGAAAGGCCCTCCCAAGGAAGAAGCAAACTAATTAACCTTTTTCCAGTTAATCTTTTGGGTGTGAGTAGTCTTGTTACATCTCTCCATGACATGTCCTTTGGAAGTCCCATGGAAAATGGTTTGACAGGAAGACAGTGTTTGTTTAACAGGCTACTCAAGTAATAATCGAACATTCGTATTGTTTTTGTACTTGTAGCTAGCTGGTGCAAGCTTAAAATAAATGGGAGAGAGTGGATTCTATCTGGTTACTTGGGCTTGACTTATCCAGTGTTCATGCATAAACATTTATTTCATGAGACTGGAAATCACATTTGATTTTTGCCTGTGAACTTCTTTCTCCTTTGATTAGCACTTGTTTCAAAATTCATTATTAAAATGGTAATAAGAATAAGCATGGATAATTATGGTGGTTAATAATAAGATATGTATACCGATTATCTTTTTTTCATTATATGATGGTATGAATTACAATAAGTTAATTATGGCAAAAAAAAATATTATATGAAACGTTTTACAGTATTAAATTTATCATATATATCAAAATTTTGTGGATTTATGGTGGGTTGGGTTGAATTTGGGAAATTTTCTCAAATTCTCGTGTAAGCACAAATTTTAGGTTTTTTGCTCTCAAGTATGTTAATTTTTGGGTAAATGCATGTTATTTTAAGGCAAACTATGTGTTACAATTAGATCAAATGTTATTTTTTACATATATATATATCACTTGCTTTTGTAGAGATTATATTTTTTCATGCAATGTAAGAGCAAAATGTGTGTTATTATAAGAAAAAACATTATCTTTTCATAAGTATATATTTATTTATATATAAATAATTATTTTATTTTATAATAACACATAAAATAGTAAAAAGTGTGTTATTACATGAATCAATATATCTAGTTTTAAGAGATGATGATTAAATTTTAAAAGAAAAATATATTTGTTCTTAAGAAAAATACATTTTATCCTACAGTAACACATGTTTACCCATATAGTAACACAAATTGGGGAGCAAATATGTGTTAATATTAGAGCAAATGTGTGTTACAATCTTATAAAATATTGTTATTTTCATATATTCATTTGTTTTTATAGAATAAATAATTTTTAACATAGTATAAGATAAAAATCATGTATATTATTATAAGAAAACATATTAGTTTTTTATAAATATTTATTTATTTGTATAAAAAATATTTTTTTTATATAATAATAAATATAAAATAGTAAAAAAAATATGTTAATAAATGAATTAATATACCTAGATTTAAAGAAGTGATTATTAAATTAAAAAACACATATTTATTCTTATAAAAATACATTTTCTCTTACAATAACACGTATTTGCTCATGTTGTAACAAGCATTTGTCCATATTGTAATACAAACTGGGGAGCAAATGTGTGGTACAATCTTATGAAATGTTTGTTCTTTTTATATATATTCATTTATTTTTATATAAAAAATAATTTTTCATATAATACAAGAGCAAAATGTGTGTTACTATCAAGGATTAAAATTTCGCGAAATTTCGGAATTTTGAGGGTACCGATATGGAAATTCACTTGAACGATTATTTTTCCAAAATTTCGGTAAAATTTCGGGAAATTTCGGTAAAATTTCGGGAAATTTCGATATCGGTCCAGGGTAATTCAAAATGTGCAGATTATCGAGAAATATCGTGGAAATTTCGGTAATTTATCGGTCAAAATTTCGACAAATTTCGGGAAATTTCGATATATTTCGGGAATTTCTCTAATTTGATGACTTGGTACCATTATTGCTTAGACCAAGATGGTCTTTCTTCTTTTACATTTGAGGCTCATAGGACATCATTTTGGTATTAGTTGTGTAATATTCAATAATTATGAATAATTGTTGTATCATTTTATATGTCTTACGTATGTTTTCTTGATATGTTTGTTGTAAGATTCTCATTTTATTGAGATTTTAAGTTCAATTAATGTATTAAGACTAGTAATAATATTGTCTAAAATTTCATGTTAAATTTCCATCATTTTAATGAAATTTTCGTGAATTTTCTATTTTTTACCGATATCGATATTCGATATCGATATTTCCACCAATATATCCATAAATTCAGGGTACCGATATTTCCGTCGATACCGATATTTTCATCCTTGGTTACTATAAGGAAATATATTATTTTCTCATAAACATTTATGAAAAAATAAAAAATTTTATAGTAACACACTTTTTATTAGATTGTATGAAAAAGGTTATTTATACAAAAACAAATGAATATAAAAATAAAACATTTAATCTGATTATAACACACATTTTGTCTATTAGTAAGATGCATTTGCCCAAATTATAACATACATAGGAGCAAAAAAATCTGGAATTATAATTGCGAAAATTTTGAAAAAAAAAAGACTAAAGTCGACCCGACCCGAATACGAACCCATGAATTTTTAATATAGCATATTTCACATGAATGTGCCTCGTTAATTATTATTCTTTTCTATTTAACTCTTTCCGCATAACTATTTTTCCTTAATTAACAACACTAATACTATTAGTATTAATTGATGATATTATATATTAATTATGCAACATGTTATGTTTTTATAGTATCACTGCATTATCTAAGAAAATTTGAACATAATCATAATCATATATGACTGACTTAAGCGTATCAAGAGTTGGCAATTATCATTAACTATATATGTAGGATTAAATAATTAATAATAGTAAAATCCCAAATAAACCAATTACTTAAATTTTGTACTCAGTCAACAGACGTTTGCAAACGCATGCCAAGAAACAAAGAAAAAAAATGAGGATGCTAACAAATGCATATTAATTTTATTACATGGAAAAAGAATTTTGTAAGCAATCAAACCACACACATAATAATAATTTGGAATGATGATCAATTGGAAAAATGTGTAATGTATTCAAGCTTGCTTCTATTGTCCTGGTGTAAGCAATTTGGTAATGGCATCCTGCATGAAAGCAGTAGACTCTACTGCAGTTTTAGCCAGCCAACTGACACCCACTCTCAACCCTGCAGTTTTAGCCAGCCAACTGACACCCACTCTCAACCGGTGCTCATCTGTGGGTAATCTCATCAAGTAGGCTATCTTCCTTGCTGCAAGCACAATCACAGAATGAAAATCACTGAAAGTAGATGCAACAATGTTAAGGTGACTTTTCTTTTGGGTTGTTATAACACTATCACTACCAACACTTTTAAACTTATCTCTCCGTGCACTTTAATATATTTAATTCATAACCCACGTCATTTAATCATTATAATAACACCTAAGTACCTAACAATGATACTCCCACCGTCCTATAATTGTTTGCACACTTTTCTTTTCTGTCCGTCCCACTAATTGTTTTCACACTCTATTAATGAAAATTACTACTTTAACTTTATCTTCATAATATTCATATATTTACACAAAATGTCATTATTTTTACATTCAATCCAATTGATTTTATAATTTTAATAAAATATTTTTACACATCATCCTACTTTCCTTAAAAATTGTGCAATTGTTGAGGTAAAAACACCTATGGAATGGAGGAAGTATATAATAATAATAAATACAATGTCAGTCACTACATGTTAGATTTGATAAAAAGTTAATCTCAACTTACTCAAAATACAATTACGAGCACACCTTACTTTTTACCTGAATTCAAAATCCATTTGTTTGCAAAAATCGATTTCTAAAAATCACTTAAAACTCAAATAAGCATAGGGTCTACGTACCTGTGTGGCCAGGTAGACCCTCCAATGTTAAGCCCTCGATGAAACTTGGTGAAACAGCAGCATCATACCTACCGAGCACCATCATCTCCCCTAAATTTTGAAATCTGCACAAGGAAACCAGAGCTGGGCTTTTCTACAATGTCTCAAGAGATAATGAAAACGAGATAAAGCATAAGCTAGAGATTGCATGATTTCTACTAAGAAACATGTCTGTATTAAGGCACAGAACACACACATGAGCTTCAAATTTCTTCTTCTGTTCCACTTTAACTGTCATTTTTTAGAAAGGAAACATTAGCAAAATATCAGTTGCTTTTTGGTTTTCCAAAGAAAAAATTAATATTGGTTCCTAACTTGTGTTCTTCTTAATTTTTGTGATTCACTTAATTTATTGAGATACAAGAACCTATGTGAAACACCCAAAAATGTTATTTGTCATTATAGGCCTCAACTCACTTTCTTAGTCTATATGAAACGCCCAGAAACAACAGTCAACAAGGAACAAGAAGAGTAATATATATTTGGTGACTTTTAATATTAAACAAATACCTAATGAAAAAGACACCACCATAGTTTATTAACCGGACTAATGTGGAGCACGTCAAGTCATTTCAGTTCTTCCAGATGCTTTTAGCAAAAGTAAGTAAGATTACCAGCTCACACTAGACATTGTGCATTTTCCATTGATGGGATACAACATACATTAATGTTCAAGGTGAGGGAAGATCGAATTTTAGCAAAGGTGTTCTTTGTTAGATGATCTGAAACTTATACTCTGTCCTTAGTTTATTCTCTTCCACCCTTCTGTTTTATAGGATAGAAATTACTTAACCATCTGATTCAACATTCAATATAATATTTTTTATAAATAAATAAAATATACCAACTTTTAAAGAAATACACATATTAGGTATATCTTGAACTCAACAATGACTAACCTATATGGTAACAAGGGTCTGCCATTTATGGCAGCCCATAGGTTCCAGCCTGCAAAATCTGCCTGCTGAAATGCTACCTGATAAAAATAAGGCAGCACAAGCTCAATTAGTTGAGATATAAATTATAATAGTATGCATTCCACAAGGGATGAATCAAATGTTTCCCTAAGTCGTGGAAAATAAAGGATTGAGTAACAGTTGGGCGTGCAACTAATGCACAACTAGTATTACTCAATGAAAATGACTTAACATTGTTCAGTAAAAAAATAATAATTTGGCCAACTAATACTACTTAGTAAAAAATTTAATACCATTTAGAGATTAAATGGTACCTGAGCTGTGCTTGGAAGCAATTTTCCACGACTGTCCCTCACAGCTGATGAATCTCCAACAGCAAATATACGAGGATGCCCCTTAACTTGAAGGGTTTCATCTGTTTCTACTTGTCCCCTACCATTAAGAGGAAGATTAACGGGTCTATCATCCGTTTGTGGAAGTAGGGGTTTAGACCCAACTGTCCATAAAACTAAATCTGCTTCAACTTCTTGGCTTTGCATGCTCCGTTCAGTAGGCTGCAACTCCAGTATAAGTCTTTCGTAATTATAAGCTTCTGTTGTGGAATTAAGGGTTTTAACATCAGTGAGTTGAGATGAAGCCCCAGACTTCGCAGATCTCTTGATACAGCGGACAAGGTAGCCCAGCAAAAGCTCGACATTTCTGGATGAAAGAACCTATGAGGAATGGGTTTTAATTAGATGAAATGCAAATTAAGATATTTAGTATGTAACTACATTGAGATAGTAAAAATTTTATGGTAGCTGATAGAGACAACAAAGCAATCTCTAGGAGAAGGATACTTGAATGCTCAACTGTTAAGGCATGATGCATGAAAGATCCTAAACTATCAATTTTTGTTTCGATACATCCCTAAACTATTTTTTGTTTTGAAAGCCTTTTAAATATCAAAATTCTATTTCATGAGCTCCCTCGAAATGAAAGTAGATAGAATTTTTCGATTCACCTTAATGGTCTCAGGTAAATGATATACATGTTAGCTTTATTTGATTTTAATTAAGTACACAAGTATTTTTTGCAACCCATTTTAGGTACCCAATACATGAAGAAGTAGGGTAGAAATAACTTTCACAAACCCGTCTAGATATTAGTTAATAAATGATGTATTATTCGAAGGGACATTAAGATAAATCAAAAAATTCCCGTCATTTCTCGTTTTGAGGGAGTTTGTGAAAAAGAAATTCCAAGACTTGAAGGGTTTTTTTAAAAGAAAATAGTTTGAGGACCTATCAAAACAATGAAATGTATAACCGATTTGCTGAAATGGAATTAATTCTAACACTAATATAATGAAGGATCTGACTGAAAAGGTTTGGTCCATATATGATACGTCCAATGGTTACATAGGTAGGTTTATGGTAACTCATGACAAGAAAATTATCAGCATTGTTGAAACAATAAGAAATACTAATCTTATCCATAGGAAAATATACCCATAGCCATATCTCCCGAAATGGACCACTTGGAAAGGTTGGCATTCCAAAAGTGCTTTTAGATGGAGGATACTAATCTGTATATGCAAATGGCTAACAGATGGAGACATGAAGCATGCCCATATGAAAAATATCTAGATACCATTCTCCCTGAAAAGTCGATATTATGATCCAATTGGAAATTGTGACATACTTTTAAAGCAGATTCCCTGTTTGTTGGTGGAGCATTAGGCAATATTGTTTTGTCAACATTGATTGCTTGTACAACTCCCCTAGATTGCAGTCTTTCAGATATTGTGGCAGCCAATTCAACTCCAGAGTAACCACATCCCACTATAGCAACGCGAATTAGAGAATCCTGGCCAAAGAACTTCCTTTCTAGTGCTCTTAGCTTCTCATCAACCCTCTGCATAAAAGGATTCATAACAATAAATAGAGAAGGTTGTTAAGCCTATATCATAAAGAAATTTACTAGGAATACTCAAACTAATATGATAGCAGAAAGTTTAAAGACTAACCTGAGCATCTTCGAGGGTGGAAAATGGTAATGCGCATTCCTTTGCCCCTGGGACAACATCAAGTTTGGCTTCAGCTCCAAGTGCAAGTACCAACCTGGCTGTCCATATCATAGAAGTATAATATCAGCAGACATCATTTAATGTTAAATGAAGCACCAAATTCAGAAGCACTCAGATAAAGATAGGCACTGAAGCATGAGCATGTTTTCTGCAAAATTAATGTTAATAAATTAAGAATTATGTTTCACAACTAATTTAAGAGAAACATAATTGAACATGCGAGTTGCAGCATTATCAATGCATATTATTTAGGTACAACCTTCTCCTCAACTAATTCTAAAAAGGTGCAGAATTAAGTGATTCAACACACAGAAAATAGACCAAGCGATTTACTTTTAGGATTGAGAGGCCCATTAAATTTCTACAAGAAGTATAAAAAAAAGAGCATTGAACATGGATGGAAAATGAAAAACATAAATGAGAAGTGGGAAGGAAAATAAGCAGGTATGTGGAAATAAGATCCAAATTATGTGGGAATACAGATCAAATTTGAACCAATCTACTACTGATAAAAAAACTGACCACTGACCAGGCAAAATAATGAACACAGATAAAACAACATAGACCAAGCAATTTGAATGCTTTACTTTACCCCGTCTGTTATTTCCCATTCCATCTATCAGCTTAGATGCAAATTTAAATGGATCTGGTCTTGAACGATTTTTGTTTATGAATTTTGTCTGAATTTCAATTTATTATTTAAGATCGTAAAACTGTCAATGAGAAATTTTTTAACTAACATTCATAAGATAAAACATCAAAGCTCCCAAAAATTCCATAAAGTTTACCAGTCATATTCAATAAGGCAACCACTTTCAAGAAGCACCATTCCAGCAGATTGGGATTTCGTAGTCCCATCCATACCCAAATGATCAGAGGGATGTAAAGATTGAACCCTGTCTTTTAAAAATTGCACAGAAGTGTTTGACAACAATTCTGAGAAGCAAGGAGCTATTTCCCATTCATCTACCTCTGTAATTGGAAAATTTAGCACGATAACATGATTAAGGGCATAATATTGTTTAGCTGATGCAAACACAATAATGTTACCTAATCAAATCAAAATATACCTCCGGAGAGGAGTTCATACAGTAATGGCTTGAAAACAAAGCGCTCAGATTGATCAACAAGAACCACCTGTTGCATTATCAAAAGGGATTCATTTCTAGACAACACTTTTCAAATCAAAAAGTCAACAAAAGAGCTTATGCAAAATTCATATCCGTAATAGGTTTTCCTAGCAGAAAACACTCGAGTGGCTCAAAACTTTTCCCATAAATGTGTACTTTAAAGAAACTAAATTGTATTTTGAATTGCACTAAGGAATAAAAGCATATGCAGCAGAAAATACAGGATTGCTTTTTATGTCTGCGGACTGATACCATTCAGGGTTTTGTCTTGTCATATTTGTTGAGGTTTGCTCTGTTCTACTTGTTTACAATGATACGGTGCTCTAACTTGTTAAACATCTTCCACCAATGTGTAAAAAATTTGTTGAGGCTAGTGTGATCAACTTTTATAGATACTCAAGCCTAGAGAGCTAGACTACAAAATTTGGTAATCATTAGAAAAAATTGTACCTACTTACCCTTTATTGAAGGATAACATGTTCAGATACCTTCCTTATGGTTTTTCATTTCTTAATTTTTATTTACTTTTTTTTGTATGTGTATACGTACTTGCATGTGGACTTGACGAGGAAAGAACCCATAGAATTGGGCTTCATCAAATCCTTATAAAAAGCATCAAAATGAATTCTTTAAGGGTATGTTTGGTTCGTAAGATAAACGTATCTATCCGTAAAAATCATGCATGTTTTTGACGGATAGATACTTTTATCTTACGAACCAAACATACCCTGAGTATAAACTTTCATATGTTTGTTCTGATAGAGGAGGATATATTATATAAAAAATGTAAATCGTGAAGCCGCAATTTACTCCAGTCTATGAAAGCAGTAATACTGTGATAATATTCAAATGACAGGCTCATTTCCAAAAGGAACAAATCCAGAGTATATAACATGAAATTTGAATCATAGTACCTGGGGTTTCTTTCCATCAGGCCAATCAAGTGATTCTAATCTCAATGCAGTGTATAGTCCTCCAAAACCACCACCTAATATGCACACCCTTGGTTTCTGTAATCATGTTATATTATTGTTACGGTTGGCTATTCTAATTTAGACCATAATCCACTGTGTTTAATAGAATATCTAATCAAAAACAATTTAAGCAAATGCCAACTTGAACTGCAAAACATCAATCAGTTATATAAGCCTCAGGATATATCATAATACTCATATATCACACGTAATAAGAGCAGAAAAGGGCATTAACTCACACTTGATCTACAGATTTCAAGAAATACGTATTCACTAGTTCTACAACCACTTCACAATTTTAAAATGATGACTTTTTCAGGTCTATAATATTGTACACTATTTCCATGAGCATATATGTGCAGCTTAGCACTCTGAAAAGAAATACATGGTTTAAAGAATCATTAAATCCAAGCTAGGTAAACACTTTCAACTTCATCAGATATAACAATTAGTCAAGAATAGACCTCAGAAAAAAAAAACATTTAATTATTTAGACGAAGTGAAACCACATGATTTTTCAGTGTATTAGGTTGAACAGCAATAGAGTTTAGTGGTAAATTAAAAAAACAATATGATATATGGGGAATGGTTGCTTTCTGGCTGGTTGGATAAAGGGAATGACTGCTTCTCAGTTCAGAAAATAAACTGCAAAATATAACTATATAAAAGGGGGAAGAAAAGAAAGAGAAAGAAATAAAATCATTTCAATCTTCACTTTCAAGAACTTGCATTTTAAATCTTTCATTAGTTGGCAGCTTGCAATTGAGTCAGAAACAGGCCATGCCAAGCCTAGTGGATACTAAAAAAAAAAAAAAAAAACTATGATAATTGTAAATATACATGGTATTCACTGTACTAAATCGTAATTACACCAATCATGAGTTCAACAAATGCAATTAATAATTCCAACTAATATTAATGTACAAAATGATTGCATAACAATGTACAGACCAGTGATGACGAAATTGAACTACAAGCTTCTGAAAATCTATCTCAATGATTAGTTTACATTAAAAATAAATAAATAAAAAATCTCCTTCACAGTATGGTATGACATGATTGCTACTTCCTGCCCCCCATCCAAATTTTTTAAGCCCTGGATCAAGACCCTGCTTCCACACCATATCTCACCATAAAGACATTCACTAATACAATATTTTACCTAATTACTGATACAAAGTTGTATGCGGTGAAACCAACATAAACTTGATATGTTTTGACAGTGTTACAGAAAGTGAAGGAACATATATTACAAGATTATTTAAACTATAAGTTAAGAGAATTTGTGATGTCGAAGATAAAATGAGTAGTGAAGGATTACAAGTATATCCTAAAGCTGGTGGAAACCATCACAGGTTAGGAAGTGATGGAATTAGTTAGATGGAAAATCACAGCTCATTTAACTACCTCATTAGACAAACTAAGGCTAATGAATACAACTGAAGTAAATAACTGAAAACTCCAAACATGCTGCAGGTAAGACATAACAGAAATAGCTAACTAAGCTCTATGCATATCTAATAATGATGCCACACAAGTTCCATATCATTAAAATAGATGGAAACTCAATAAAATCAGATTTTCTATCTTCACTTTCATGACTTCAAGTGTAAACTCTTTTGCTACTTCGCTGGAAATCGTACCGACTAAGAGCTACGCACAAAAGTCGCCCAATAGCAATAACAAAACCCTAAAATCAGGAGGGAGGGAGTTTAACCTTAGCACTATCAGGCCATATGTAATTGGAAGGCTGAGATTCACTTTCAGAAACTTCAGAGACGCCATTATATCCTCCGGATGAGCTCGAGCCAATAATATGGATTCCTCGCCTTCCAGTGGAGTTGGAAAAGAATCTCGAATTGGTCAGATATTTGAGTGAATGCCTATGGAAATGCTTCCGGCACTCGAATTGACCGCCTGAAACTCACGCCATCATCAATCAAAGAAGAGGAAATAAAAAGCCCTCATTAACACGAGGATAACGAGAGAGCAAGAGCTTACGGCTGAGAAGTGCAAATGGATTCCGAGAAAAAACAGCGTGCGCCATTACTGATCGACGGCAGTGAGCGGTGGCGGGTGTGGACTTGGCTTAGGTGGAGAAAGTAACGGTGGCTGTTTTGATTCCACCAGTTCTCCAGTCCTCAGGTGTAGAACTAGTACAGTATCTTGTATATTTGGAACGGAAAATTACAAAATAGTCCACAAAATTGATACTCCCTCCATCCCGTAGTAATTTACATCCTACAGAACATCACATTTAAAAAAAAATATATATGTTTTATATATAAAATAGTAACATATGGATAAATATATATAGGGAAGTGTTAAATATTCAGACATCCAGACAAGGGTAATTTTGAAAATAATTAACTAAGACACAAGTTAAATGTCATTTTTACCCTTTAATTTTCTCTCTCCTAAATTCAAACTTACATTTCAATTTTCTCTCTCATAAATTGTATTTTCAATGCAACGCTCAACTCTCAACTAAAATTCATTAATAAATACGGTAAATATATGTTAGGATATTCTT
Source organism: Prunella vulgaris (assembly GCA_026898435.1). Classification (NCBI taxonomy): domain Eukaryota; kingdom Viridiplantae; phylum Streptophyta; class Magnoliopsida; order Lamiales; family Lamiaceae; genus Prunella; species Prunella vulgaris. The sequence goes on from JAPKLY010000099.1 coordinate 1,067,007, forward strand.
GTTAGATGTTTTGATGATATGATAAACCAATCAGCCTGTAATAGAACCAGCTGAACTTGTTAGTCAGCTGATGAATAGTTAGGATTAGATAGGTTATTGTAAAGGGGAATAAACTTTGCTGCCTAGAAGATCCAAAGCTTTCATAGAGAAGAAGACCAGCTAAGACTTTGAAGACTTAGCAGGTTCCAGAAGACAGAAGATCTGAGCAGCTGACACTAAAGTACCTGGAGTAGAACATCAGAGGTGACAGATCAACTGATATCAGAAGATCAGCTGAGCATGTCGCAGACAAGACAAGGACCAAGGACCTATATTCCAGATGAAGTCCAAGACATCAGCTGAGGTGCACATCAGCAGACCAGCACATCAGCTGAGGTCCAAGTACCAGCAGATCTGTACACCAGCTGAGGAGACAGATCAGTTGAAGTCTTGTGCTCCACCCAGATTCTACGGAATCACATCAGGGTTGACTTGCGACAAAGAAAAGATTCCCAGAATAGAAGATCAATCAATCAAGGGGACAAACTTGATTGATTGGGGATCGCGAAGATTTCCGGGAATCATGAAGAAGATTCAATTAATCCCTATGATTGATTGATTCGGAATTTATAGGATCTCAGATCTCGAGCCAATCCCAACGGCTAGTTATTTGAACCTATAAATAAGAGTGCCAGTGAAGAATTCAAGCATCGATCTACATGCATTTAAGCTTACCGAAACTCTGTCAAAATCTTCACTCGTACTCAACACCATACTTTCATATTAACACTTTGTAAGCTTTATAGAAGCTGTTAAAAGTCGACTGCTATTAAGCATAGACGTCTGTAAGAGAGTTGTACTCTCAAAGTTTGTGAGTGAGTGAGTGAGAAGTTAGTTGAGAGCCCCACAAGTCCAGTTGGATTGTGGAGAGTGGAGTAGGACCTTTTGTCCGAACCACTATAAATCTTTGTGTCTCTCGTTCCTTTATTTTCTGTTCTTAATCTGTGCACAATTCATTAAGAAAGATTTTCATTAAAAATGTTTCCGCACTCAAACACACAGTGCACGATTTTCAAAACCAGACGACCTTTATGTTGTCCGTTGTTTTTAAAATAAGCCTAAATTAGAAAAAGGTTTTGAAACTAACAAGTCTATACAAACCCCCCTCCCCCCTTCTAGACTTGACTTCGAGTTTCCTTCCCTAAAACCTACCTTTGGGACCAACAATATAATGCATCTTAAATTTCTTTCAATAGTTTCTCCTCCTCCATTTTAAATTCTTTTAACAAACCTTCTCCATTTTACATTCAACAAACCTTCTTCATTTTATCCCAAAAAAATATGCAGAAATTCTATGTAGTATTTAAAGGAGTACGAGTTGGGATCTACGATAGTTGGTCGGAATGTGCTCCACATTCTTGGATTTAAAGAAAATTTGTATAAATCCTTTGACAGTGAAGAAGAAGCGATTGAGGCATATAATTCTTATTTCCGACTAAATCTCAATTTTGTTGAAGACGATGGACGTTTCGACTCCATTAATAAACCCAGCCTCCGTGAAGAAAAGATACCGGAAGCAATGGAGTTTTCGAGTGACAATTCTTCTATGAGATCTGAAACTCCACCAAAAAAATAGAGTGTGTCAATATTTCTAAACTTTTTATTCTTGGTTTTTTTGTAGGTGTATTTGCATCAGTAATAATGTTTTTTCTTTGGAAATTTTTATGTGATTGTAATAAAAATCGACATTAATGAATTATTTACCGATGATTTTTATCTTTATTCAATAATGTTTGTTAATTCAATATTTTGAAGTATTATTAACGGGTATTAGAGTATGATATATTATTAATGCCTCTTGACATGCTACTGTCAACCAACATATTAAATTTACACATAGTAATGGGTATTTTTATACTGAAATAATTTTTCTTTTTTAAGTGAGACGCATATAAAAAATAAGATTTAATGTGTGATAATGGTTAAAAAAATATTGATTGATTTTTGTGAGTATAGATTTTTTTGAGGTATCAAAGTAATATTGAGTCATTATAAAAGAAAAGTGTTAAAGTAATCTTAAAACAAAAGGAATAAGTATATTACTCGTGCATATATAATATAAGTATATTACTCGTACATTATAAATTAGAGTATGATATATTTTGAAGCATTATTGCTCTTTAATACAAAATTTTTTTATTCCGTCCAATACTTTATTAAGCTTAATACAAATGAATTTTTTTGTTTCAAGTTTATCATTTGCTTTTTAATTATATTTATTAACTTGCTACTGTAATGAATTTGTGCATAAATAAAAAAAGTATAACTAAACATATAAAAACATTGATAACATTTTATATAGATAACAATAGTAATTCGATTTAAAAATTGAATAAAAGATAGTTTAGGAGAGACCACCACACACATAATTTAAAAAAAATAGAAATCAGATGCAGCTATGTCTCCAACATTTTTTTTTTATCGACAAATGTTAGTTGTTAGTAGTTAGTTACACCAAGTTCTCAAACACTCCAAGAATAAACTCCTAGCCAACCTTATATCTCCTATCTCCAATTCGTTCTCAGATGGAATCGAACCCGGGTCACTCACTCAAGTGAGGAGTCCGGTGGCTGCCCGTCAGCAACTTCACCAGCCCCACGTCCTATGCCATCCACACCCACATTTGCAGTTGAGTTACCATCTTCACGAACAGTTTAGTCGGAGAGGACAATCACTGGAACATTTTTGACCTTGTTGACATCGAGGAACATTTCATAAATCTTATGCAGTGGGTCCTCTTGTAGAATAATGTCACTCATGACCTTGGCGGTTGTGTGATTCAAAATCCTCGTAAAAAATGCCTTGGCTTCAATCCTGAGATTCTTGTGCTATTTTTTCTCGTACTCAAGCATGGACATCATGCTTTTGGGGGATGGAGACACATACTCAATGAACTTCTTCATTTTTGTTGGTGTTGCCATGTTTGAGAGTGTTTTGAGTGATGATTTTTTTTGTGTTTGATTAGACTGATATATATAGATAGAAATGTGACTCTTCAATACCCATAAATCTTATTTGAATTTAATTCATTAAATGTATTTAATTTGATTCAAAAAAAACTATCATATTTAATTTACAAGGGATATGAATTTGGTTAATTAATTATATGTGTTAGGATATCTGTGTTAGATGTTTTGATGATATAAAACAAATCAGCTTGTAATAGGATCAGCTGAACATGTTAGTCAGCTGATGAGTAGTTAGGATTAGATAGGTTCGAGTAAGGGGGAACCTACCTTGCTGCCTAGAAGATCTGAAGCTTTCATAGAAGAGAAGACCAGCTGAGACCTTGTGGACTTAGCCGATTTTAGAAGACAGAAGATTTAATCAGCTGACACTGGAGCATCGAAAGCAGATCATCAGAGAAGTTTACATCAGCCGATAAGCTGAAGAGCAGATCAGCTGATATCAGAAGATTAGCTGATCAGCTGAGAGCACATCGCAGACAAGACAAGGACCATGGATAAAAGACTTATTCAGACGAAGTCAAGAAGACCAGCTGAGGTGCACACCAGCAGACTTGCACATCAGCTGAGGTCCAAGTATCAGCAGACTGATACACGAGCTGAGGAGACAGATCAGCTGAGGTCCTGTGCTCAGCCCAGATTCTTCGGAATCAATTTGAAGGGTTAACTTGCGATATAAAAGGAAGATTCCCAGAATAGAAGATCAATCAATCAAGGGGACAAACTTGATTGATTGAAGGTCGCGAAGATTGACGGGAATCAAGAAGGAAATTCAATCAATCACAATGATTGATTGAATACGAGATTATAGGATCTCAGATTTCTAGTCCATTCCAACGGCTAGTTATTTGATCCTATAAATTAGAGTAATTGTGATAATTTCTGTATTGGATTCACACGCACATTAAGCTAGCCAATACTCTGTCAGCTTTATCACTTACGCTCAAAAACACCATCCATACTTATCCTTTGTAAAAGCTTTGTAGAAGCTGTGAGAAGTCAATTGCAATTATAGCATTGACAAGTTGTAAAGAGAGTAGTACTCTCAAAACTGTGTAAGTAAGTGAGTAAGTGAGTTAGTGGAGAGCCCCTCAAGTCCAAGTTGGATTGAGGAGAGTGGATGTAGGACAGTTGGTCCGAACCACTATAAACCCCTGTGTCTCTTCGTATTTCTTTCTGTTCTTATCTGTGCACATCACTTAAAAACAAATTTTCATAAAAACGTTTCCGCACTATACACAGCGCACTATTTTCAAAATTCAGACTACCTCAAGTAGTCTGCTGATTTTCTGAATAAATCAGTAAATTTGAAAAAGATTTTTTGAATCCTTACAAGTCTATTCAACCCCCCCTTCTAGACTTGTTCAAGTGTATTCTTCCTCAAAACCTGCCTTTGGGACCAACAATATGTAATATTGTAATATAATTTAATTTTACGTTGAAAATATGTATCATAATTATATATTTACAAGTGTTTAAATTGTAACTCTTCACTTGAGAATTTAATTTTATCTCGAAAATATGTACAATAATGTTAAATTTATATTATATTTACATATTCTATAAGAATAGTGAAAGGTAGTGGCCGATTCATTTCCCCCATAACTTACACAATGTTCTATTTAATTTTTTTTATGGTATGATTAAAATTCATAAGTTATTTTAATTTATTTTACTTTCTTGTAACCTTTAAGTAAAAAAAAATCGTAAATAAAATATGAATAACTGTTACTTTCTCATAAAAATCGTAAATGAAATATAAATAAAAAAAATCATAAAAAAATCGTAATAGTTAAAAAATATAAACCACCGTCCATAAATCTCGGCCAACTAAATCCCACACATTACTCATTTTAAGATTATATATATTATTAATCTCAAATTAAGTTATTTTTTTCAAAAAAGAAAATTTCAAATTAAATCATTTATTTTAAGAAAAAATTAATCAACATATTCGAATGAAAATATTACCAAACAATGAGTAATTCCATTGACTATTAATATTTTCAAAAACAACTCAAAATAAACTGCAGAGGAAACAAATATAATTCCTAATAAAAACAAAAATAGAGAAACAAAAATAGAACAAAATCCTAAATATTACAAAATATAGAATTAATATACATCCAAACCCCTAGCAAAATAAATTTCGATATTGAGTCTCCATGGCAATTTCAGCATCCATCTTGATACGTATACATCGAAGGAGAAGGTTGATAGTTTTCAATCTTTGTTCACCTTGCAACCCCTCGTCCTCTAGGTCCAGTTCAAGGGACAGAACAACCTTTTGTATGAGATGCATGTTCTCATGATTTGTCTTCAATGTATCCCATTTTTTCATTAATGATTTTTTACCCATCTAAGTAAATGTATAAAATCAAGTAAGTGTAAAAAGAAAAATTAAAATGTTTGCAGTACATATGATATATAGTTGAAGTAATTAATACCTCATGCTTGGCATCCAGTTCTTGTATCTCCAAATGATTCTCCTTTAGTCCAGAAATCCTACACATAAAATTCGTTTTTTATTATAAAAATTAAATTTATTGAAATTAAATTAAAAAAATAAATAATATATACCATAATTAGAGATTTTGTAGACGAAGAAATGGAAGGATAGCAACTCAAGGTTTCTTATGCAATTAGTTCATGTGTCTCAATTAAGTTACCCGCATGCATGAGTGTATTGATTTACGTGTTTTATTTATTGGTTAGTTGGAAGGTTACATTAATTGTGGGGTAAACACAATACGTATACATGTAGTAGTGCGATTGTAGTGTTAACTACACTTTACACTTTATTTACCAATGGGAAATATTTGCTCCATATAAATTATAATTTGAAAAAAAAAAGATTTAATAGGTGATGATGTATGAGTAAGTTTAGGGTTTAGTGGGTCTTCAATAACAAAATTAATGCGTTTGATATGAAATGTCATTCAAAAATTTATTTTAGTATGAAAATTATTAAAATATAATTTAGGTTCTAATATGGGGTTGTGTATGAGTAAATTTAGGGTTTAGTGGGTCTTACTAACAAAATTTATGCGTGTGATATGAAATGTCAATCCAATTTAATTTTACTGCGTAAATATATTCTACTCTGATTATAAGTTAACAAAAAAAAATATTAAAAAAGAGTATTAAATTATATTTATGTTTTAATAAGTGGGTTTGTGGATGAGTGAAATTAGGGTGGGGTTAATTATTATACCGGCGGTTAATTAATACTCACTCTCTCTCACACTTCGCATGTTTCCATATCACAATTAACTAGAACATAATCAATTTGTTAATTCAAATTCGAATTCAAATTTGAATCTTAAGAAATCAGATTCGAAAAAATTACTATTAATGGTTTTGTGATAATTTAATTAAAAAAATTAAAATTCGTAATAAATTACTATATTATCTCAAAATAAATTAAAATTAAGATATTAAAAAATTTGTCAAATGTAAATTAGTAAATTTAAATTTAAAATTTCAAATTTTAAATTCATTAATATTTCCAAAATTTCAGTCTAATTTCATAGATCAAATTCCGATTCACACATGGAAAGAGATAAACTTTTCAAATTTTCTTCAAATAAATATCAAGTTTAAGACCTAGTCAATCAGTTCTAAATATTCTTTTTTTTCTTCCTTTTAGAATGAGATTCTAAAATAGCGTAAAGAAAAGAAAATATAAATTATCTTTAATTTTTTACTTTTTCAATCTTTAATAAAATTTGTCACGTAATTGTTTTTAAATTATTTTTGTTTTATTTATACTTTTGAATTCTTAACTGCTCTTTTTAAATTTCGGAATGTATAATGTAATTTTAAAAAATATAATTTTTGTATCACAAATTTTTATGTACAGTATTGCACCAAATGTATAAGTGATATTTATATTGTTTAACTGTTTCACACTATGAAGATTAGTAATTCAATTAGAATGAACACTAGTACCACTATCAATAGTACACTAGAACTTTATACTAATGTTGATACTACTTAAATGTAAGTTGATATTAGGTCTATATCTTTATAATATATCTTAAGAATAATAATAATGATGATGTATAAGTGATATTTATATTGTTTAAGTGTTTCACACTATGAAAATTAGTAATTCAATTAGAATGAACACTAGTACCACTATCAATAGTACACTAGCACTTTATAGTACTAATGTTGATAAGAGAACGAAAATCAAAGTCAACCAAACTTAAAGGATAAAAAATTGTATTTTCCCTAAAATAATTGTTTATAAATATGATAATAAAATAATACTTTCTAAAAGAAAATCTATATTTATATATATATATATATATATATATATATATCTATAAATATATAAAAGTAGCAGTTCTGCCCAAACTAAAAGCAGCTATGTTGGCGAGTGTATGGAAACTCGCCTATACAGGAAACCGTGTACTGGACGCGCCATAAATCAAGTGAATGATGACTGTTTTTTCCTCGCCCAACCCCTTTCCCCAACTCATACTTGCCAAAAAGTTTTTCGGAAACGGCGACCCCCTTAATGCAATAATACCCCATTTTTTTAAATTCAAAATCCGGCTTCCGATCAACGAAAATCTCAAATAAGTCTACTCATCAGAGAAGAGGCGTTTGATTACCATTCCGTCCATGACTTTTCCCATCTTCGAATATTCAATGGCTTTGAACAGTGGAAGGCTTCTATTACTCCGGGCGCGCAGCTTGGTGAACCGTAGTGAGGTGTGGTGCTCAATTCCGTCAAGCTTCGAGTTTCACGCGCCGACCCACCTGTTTCCAGGTGCACACATAGGGAAAAAGAATTTCTTTTTTAATACTTCTTACTACGACATTGAAGCGGTGGGCTATGAACTTAGCTTCGATTCCAGTCTGGTGTGCTACGACGGCGTCTTCCATTTCTTTCCTTAGGAGATGACTTCGCCGGCGCTGGGCTGTGGATGCGACGATTTGAATCCCCACGGAGTGAAACTTGGTGCATAGTGGAGCAGTTTTCGGTGAATTGGTATGTGGATGTTTGCCAAAATCGTGTATGATTTCCACGCAAGTGAATGTGGTCGTTGTTGTCGCGGCAAGTTAACCAAGTTAAATATCGAACACAGGGAAACGATGCGATATCAAGCTAGTATTGAATGTTCACAAAGATGGATAGCTAGGAAAGCAAGAAAACAATCTTGGATTCTATCTACTAATCTAGCAAGAATAGTAAATCCTAACTATCACCTCAAAGAAGTGAGCAAGTGTGAAGTGTACATGGAAGTAATCCTACTATGGTTCCTCTAGAATCCTATCCATACTAGCATGCAAAAGGTCTCTTGGTGTCTTAGTTAAGCCAACTAGTGTCTAGATCTCTCTACAACACAAGGTAAGGGCTCTATTGGATGTCTAGATCTCTCTACAACTTCCAATACTCCAATTAAGAGGTCTAGGCTAATATGCAATTCTCATTGGTCATACAAGCAATATATCAAACACTTGACATGAATAAAGTTCTTATAGCTCAATTCTCATTTCATTGCTAAAACATATAAGCCATACAATCAAATTTAACATCCCAAGCATTCATACAAGTCATTAATAAGAGAACTAATCCAACAAGATCACTAATTCATGCATAGGATTAACAAGAGACTAAATTCACCATAGTATTCATACAACCATGCAACAAGGATATTAGCCCATGGCTAATTGGAAATGAAAATCAACAACGAACAATGTAAACATCATGAATATTAACTAATACAATAGAATTAAAGGAAATCTTACCATAAGTGGATGAATTGAAATACAAGCTACAAACCTCCAATTTGCTAAGTCTTGACCCAAAGCTCAAAATACAAAATTGAACTGCAGGAATAAAGCTCTAATCACTACGAGTATGTATGAACAAACGGATCTAAAATCCGACGGACGGATCAAAAGTTATGGAAGAAAGAAGATTGAATCTAACTAAGAACCCACTAAGTAACTACCTAATTCTCTCTCTAAACTAATCTAAGAACTTGGAATAATGATGATCCTCCCTTGGAAATCTGATCCTTGAAATATTTATAGTGCCCACAATGCTTGGTCCAAAATGCCCTTCATTAAACGCGCAAAAAGACGGAACTGCCCTTCAAAAAAATAAGAAATCAGGGCATCACTCGAGTGGACAACAGTGGTCACTTGAGTCCAGCTCGAGTGGTCACTCGAGTGATCACATCTAACTCGAACCAGAGGGTTGTCGCTCCAGTCCAAGGCAATGGTCACTCGAGTCTAGCCTTGTGGTCGCTCGAGTCCAGCTTCGGCTTGTGCGATCGATCCTCGACTTTCTCGTTTTCTTCATATCTTGAGTTCTAGAGCTCCGATTGACTCGATTCTTTTTGCTTTGCGGCCCTCTCTTCAAGCTCTTCAACATGGGACATTAATTTCTCCATTTGGCTCAACTCCAGAATCTTGGACTTTTCTCGATCTTGCTCGTTTCTTCCTTATTTTGCTCGTTTTTCACTACAAAACACAATTTCCTTGTCAAAAAGGGTTATATGCACAAAGTATAGCATTTAAGGGTCAAATATGAACATAAGCACATCAAAACCATATAGAAATGGATGCAAAAACATGCAATTATGACCCTAATCACACCCCCAAACTAGATTGTTGCTCGTCCTCGAGCAACGAAGCGATAAGATAGGAGAATAATTGTATGTATGAAGCATCAAGCACAAGATCAAATGCCCTAGAATCATAGCTCAATATCAAACAAGTCTAAAATACAATTTCATCAAATCAACAATCAAAATCGAATCAATGAACAAATTGTTAAATCAACAAGTCATGATCCTCACATAGAAGTGTATAACTCATCTCTCAAGTGTTTGAGGTTCTCTCAATCTTCACACAATCATACAAATACTACCATAAGCTTGGCTCAAGTCTCAAATTCTCCACCACTTGAAATGACAAATCATTCTCACATCAATGAGGACTTTCATAAGGTTGTAATGTTGGCTCTTTGGTAGGGAATGATAGATATGGATTAGAGTGACTAAGTATGATTAGTAAAGCATAGAAGGAATCAAGTAATAGTCATTCACATCTTCATGCAATTGTGCACATTCTTCATGCTCTTCAAAATCACACTTTCAAGATCATTCTTCCCTTCTTTGCAACTTTTAGCCAAACTCACAACAAAGGTCAACTTGACCATATTCTCAACAAAAGTCAACTTTTTCTCATGCTTTGCTAGCACTTGCCTTTTTATTCAAATAATTTCAATCCATGCATAAAATTCTTCATATCTTCCACTTTAGGCCACCATGTTCTTCATCATATCACCATTCTTCCTTCCTTCTTTTCACTCTACTAATCATAGGGACAAGAGAGTTCCAAAAAGGAAGAAAAATGGCTTAAAGTGTGGTTAGCCAAAGGAAAGGTCTATAGGCACAAAATGGTAAGCAATGGATAATAATATGAAGGTAGGCTCATAGGGCAAAGTGACTCAATGTAGATCAAAGAAAATGCCTCAAATCATATCGTGTGAAATCAATGTCTAATGTAGCCTCAAACAAGACCAAAGTCAAGCTCTAGAGTATAATGCACATGTGTGGATCTCACATCAAAGAAATATCATCCGTTCAAGATTGAAACATGCATAAATGGCTCAAAACCTCACGGGTATAGGGTGATCATGACTCATCTCATATAAAAAATGCTCATATCATCAAAATCTCAAGTATCATCAAATCCATAGCACAAAAGACAAGATAAGAATCAAGCCATAACTCCACCACATCCAACATGAACTTTCAACTCATCCACACAACCATAAACATATCTCATGCCACTCTACTCAAAGCTAGCAACAATATGGCAAAAAGAACAAGCAAAAACAAAGCATCATATAAGCATAAGGTCCAAAACATCATAGGAACACTAAGAATCAACAAAAGCATAGCATTGCAATGAGATTTGCGAAACGAACACACCCCCCCAAACTTTTTTGGACCATAGGTCTCAAAAGTTTGGCAAAGAGTGAAGAAAAGATCATGCAATGCACAAATCAAAGCACAATACAACAAGAGTGAACCCTTAAGCTCAAAATCGCAATCTAAAATCAAGCAAACTAACCCTAGGAATGGAAGCACATAGGGAGAGATAAGTGTAAAGAAATACCTTGAGTTGGGATTAAGAATAGGAGAGTAAATTTCCACTTACACGAAAATGTCCTTCTTGGCATAGTAGGAAGAGAATTATCCTCAACACAGCTTTCTAGAGCTCACAAATCATCCATTATCCTTGCAAATCAACAATTTGAAGATCGAACACACCCCCAAAACTTTTTCGGATCAAGGATCCTAAAAGTTTGGAAAAGAGTGATGAAAATAGGATTTGCAATGAATCAATGACCAATAAAGCATATATAAGCTCAAGTAAGCCAAGAAATCACCATATATACAAGAGGCGACACCCCCAAACTAGTATAAATCACATGCACCAACCAAGATAATAGAATACACTACCTCATATCAACGTTCAAGAAATCCAAAACACATCCCTTAGCTTCAAATTCCTTCATGAAAACAACTAGCAACAAAATATCTAACTACCAAGCAAACAACAAAACAAACAACATTTTTAAGGATGGGTTGCCTCCCATCTAGCGCTTGGATTTAACGTCCCCTAGCCGGACGACACCAATGTTAGCTAAATGGCCAAGGATAATTGTTATCCATGCTATCCCACTCTAATCTCATAGCTTCAAAATCAAGGAAACTAGTAAGATTTCTACCACAAACACCTACTTTCCTTAAACTTATAAGCACAAACATTTTCCTCTTTTCTTCTCAAAACAATCCACCCCCATCTCCTATTATCAAAAAATTTCAAAAGGATTTTCAATTCAATCTTATGATCAACCAACTCAAGAGGTAAGACAAATTCACAATGAACAACTTTATCAATTAAAGCACAAGTGAAAGAGTCTAAGGGTTTAGAAATGCTTATTTCAATTGTAGGCTCCTCTTCCACTTTAATTGGTTGTTCTTTTTCCATAAAGCTCATGTCCATAAGTGGACATTCATCTTCCTCTTCTTGTTCTTTCTCCATTCCTCCTTTTGAATCTTTTTCTACCTTATCCTCCACTTGTTGTTCTTGATTCCTATCAATATATACAAAGGAAGTATCATAATCATTTTCATCATAAAGAGGATTAATATCATACTCAATATAATTGTAAAAAGGATTCATAAAGCTCTTAAAATCGGAAGTATTTTGAGCATGAGTAAATTTGATCTTTTCATAATCATCTTTAGCTTCTTCATCCTCTTCACTTTCATCAATTTCTTCTTTTTCCTCCTCCTTTACACACTCATCTCTTTCTTCTTCTTCTTCTTGGCCATATAAGGGTCAAATATGAACATAAGCACATCAAAAACATATAGAAATGGATGTAAAACATGCAATTATGACCCTAATCAGTGGACAAGTTAACTCCATAAATTCCGACATGTGGTTTCTGTTGGGTTGTGTAATTTTCGACGAGTGGGGCAGTTAATTTCTGGCAATAATTTCGTGGTCGGTGGCGAAGTAGTGGTTGAGCAGCCACGTCTTCAATTTCCATTTTGTTGTTAACAGAGGAAAGCCACGTCTTGCTCTAATTTTCTCCATTAATTTGGGCCCTGAAAAATTACACATGGGCCTTCTAATTTTATAAAGACAATGGGCAAAATAAATTGATTATATATTGGGCCAAGGGTAACAATATTTTAATTGAACACAAATAATAATTTAATAATTAAATTCATGAAAGAATCTTAATTTTTTTACATAAAATTGTAGCACAATTAATATTTTCATAATTAAATTCAAATAATAAATTAAGTGTAAATAAATGCACGAAATTTAATCAAAATAGACAATCATAATTTTCAGATTAATCAGTCAATTTAAAAAAATCAGATTCATAAGTTTCGCCTCTATGCTCTGTGGACGGAAACCCAAAATCTTACGCTGCAACAGAGCCCATAATTTTGTTCCCAATATCTGTAATTCCCATCAACATAAAGTTAAGAAGTCACTTTCCCAACGGCCAACAGAACTAGAACTCTGGCGAGATTACGTTGTTAGGGTTATACTAGAAAGTATGCTTTTACTTTGTATAACTAAACCGAATCTTTTAAGCTTTATCTGAAATAAATCTTTTATCACTATGCTTTAAATAATATGAATGTTATTTATTTATTGCAACCCGTTCAAATAATAGTACAAGCTACACTATAGATAAATGTGGTGATCCCCGAATAACTCACAGCAAGATCACATTATCAGTGCCTTGTAACAAGTACAAAATTCACAACCTAGATGGGATTTGAACAACCATTGGTAAACAGTTGATGTGTAAATTCCAGATTGACTTATCTTGACCAAGGGATTACACTAGTGCATGATGATGCATTGAAGAGGACCTACAGAGAGGTAATTATTCCGTACTGATTTATGGGATGAAGAATTAGACCTCAGTGGTCGTTTATTTCTAAATCTTTGTCCCTTAAATAAAACTATGTGTAATCCATGTGTTGCGCTTTATTTGTTATGGGTAGAGAGTCAATGAGACTCAATACTTTGCATCTTGGGCGACACCATTGAGAACATGACAGTTGCCAATATAATACAGAGGAACGTGTGCTTGGAGAGTCTTGCATGATTAGTCCCCTTGATGGGCTCTAAACGTTCGTCATACTAAATCTTGCAAGTGGAATTAGTTTCCGGTATGATGATAAAGAAGAGCTGTCCTTACTCCAAGGTCAAGATGTTAAATTAATTAAAACGTTCAGTGGCTTGATTAATTAACGGACAAGAGAATCTTAAACACGGGAAATAATGACCGGGAGCCATATGATTGTAATATGAGTTAAGATGAATAGTGCAACATTAATCCTATAGTGGAGTGAGACTAATGTTAATGGGTTGAATGACATTGAGCTCAATGTTAGAATTCAAGGCCCATTGGGAGGTCCAATCTTAATTCACATAAAGGCCCCTCAAGTAGCCCAATTAAATGTCCAACAATGAACAAGGTGATTAAAATAAAATAAATATTTTGTGCCCATGATAATGTAATTTTTGAATTTTAGTGTATTTAAATTAATGAGATATTTTATGAAAAATAGATATGTATTTTGAATACAAGAATATCTAATAAAATAAAGAGCTCATTGAATTAATACATATATATGTAATTTTTGAAAATTACTTATTAAAATAATAAGGAGGATTATATTGTGGAAATATTAATATTGGTAATTGGAATACTTGGTATTCAAGACTTTCCTTGTGAGGAAATAGGCTTTTACCATATTTAATTTTTGGCCCACAAATTAACCCTAGAATCCTTATTATAAATATGAGTCTTCAGAGCTCATAAAGACAAGAGAATACACATTATTTTCTTGGTGATTTTCGAAAATCACAAGACATAGGGCAACAAATATTTTTCTTTTTCCTTGTGTTGTAATTGTTTGTGTGGCCTCCCACTGGGTGTACGAGCAAGGGCAAGGGAATACTTGAGAAGACTTATTGGGTTGATCAAGTTGATCGTGCTCACCGGAAGTGAGTATCTCAAGATTTTGTAATCAAGAGGTAAAATTCACTTAAACCCCTTTATTCCACATGTGTGGGGATTTATGTGTTTTTTATATATTCATATGTTTTGCATGCAAACCTTGTTGTTGGGTGTTCAACTATTTGATTTAATTCTATTTAAATCATGATATTAGTTGTAGGCATATATTTAGCGTAAATCCCGAATACATCCGCGTTTAATTCCCCAACAAATGGTATTAGAGCCAGTTTCGGGCTCTATACGTTAAATTATAATTTAAGTGTTTAATATTAAATTTGAAAATTGGATAGCAGAATTGCTAGATCTTTTTTTGCAGGTATCCAATTGTAATTGTATTTAATGTTTTTTATGCATGTATGTATGATGATGCGGTTTTAAAATCCGATTCGTTCGGATCGTTTTTTTTTTCGTGAGAAAATTTACGGGTAGACTAGGATGTTTTTATGTAATAGACTAGTCTAGACGATAGGTTTATTTATTTATTTTTATAAATAAATTGTAACCAATATCGAAGACGAAGAACGGAGATTTTAAATTCCGGAGACAAAGTTGTTGTAATTTTGTTGCGGTCGAGTGGGAGCTTAAACGAGACTGACGATAAAGCTTGAAGACAAACGGTGATTACGATATGTTATAGTCAAAACGAGAAATTAAACCATGACAATTGGATATAATGTGCCAATTTGTTTAATTTGTTTTGATGCATGCTTTATTTATTTAATATTGATTAAATATTTGATTGCATGAATATCGTGATGAAAAATCTCAACTCCGAAAATTACTAAGTATGTTTTAAATATAATTCGGTATTTTATTCTAGATAATAAAATTGAATTATTTGGCCTCCATGATTTATTTGTTTGTGAAGTCTTTTGGCTAAGCATTGGCAAACGCCTTTCTCCCTATCGGATAGGCCAAAAGATAAGTTCACATGAACAAATTCCCAAAAGGATGATTGTGAATTATTATTAGTGGCGGTATTGATCCTTCCATCGAGTGACTTATTCAAAACGAAGTAATAATCCTGTATTTATTCATGGTTAATACTTAGGTATAAAATTGGCATTTTATTACTCCCCATTGGAGTCCATACCGATTTTATATGGTCAAGTGGGAACCGACTATTAATTTTGTTGAAATTAAAAGTTTGTAACTGTTCTTGTTTGTAATTTGCTTAAATGTGTTTGCATAAACGTCCACACTCATCGTGGCTTATGTGAACTGTTTTAAGATGTCGGCCGATTAATGCTATATATTTTTTTTAAGATTTTAATATAAGGCATGATCAAATTTTGTGATAATCTTTGCGAATCAATGTATGTATTGATGCAATGTATGTTTTATTTCAGTTCAGCATGTCGTCTCCTTTTAATCCACTGTTTACGTTACTTAAAGATAACAAATCGGAAGGTGAAAACTATGTTGATTGGAAACGTCACTTATTTATTGTCCTTACAGCACAACAACACAAATGAGTTCTTGACACACCAAAGCCCCCTACGCCTACGGATGATGCGGATAACGCCGAAAGAGAATATCATAGAGAGTAGATGAAATCCGATGAAATGGTTAGGTGTACCATCTTGGCTTCAATGTCAGATGTGTTGCAACACGTTGCCAAGACATGAAATCTGCTTCTGATATGATGATGAACCTTAAGGAAATGTTCACTCATCAGAATCGTACGGCTAGGCAAATCACCATGCGAGACATGTTATCACTGAAAATTGTAGAGGGAACGCCCGTAAGGGATCACGTTCTCAAAATGATGGTCTACCTCAACAAGTTAAAGGTACTTGGAGAGGAATTTGATGCGGAAACGCAAGTTGATTTCGTTCTCCATTCTCTACCGAAAAGCTTTGAGCAGTTCCAGTTGAACTATATGATGAATAATCAAGAGTTCACGTTGGCACAACTCTAGCAATCTTTGGTATCGGCGGAGACACTCATAGGACACCAAACTCAAATCTTGGTGGCAAGCGGTCCGACTTCTTCCACACCGAAAGGTAGGAAGAAGAAAAAATAGACCAAAGGCCCGAACCAAGCTAAGAGTAAGGTAACTAATGAGGGAGGGGTCAAGAAACCTCCCAAAGGGAAGTGTTTCAACTGCGGTGAGAAAGGACATTGGAGGACGCCCTGTCCCAAGCCAAAGAAGGTCGGGAAGAAAGGTAATTCTCTTGCACTTGTTGTTGAAACTTGATTAGCGGCGTATGCTTCCCATTCGTGGGTAGTGGATACGGGAGCCACTGATCATGTATGTTTCACTTTACAGGGGTTCCAGAAAACCCGACAACTTAGTGCGAATGAGATCCTCATCACATTGGGCGATGCTACGAGGGTAGCGGCTGTCGCAGTGGGAGACGTGCACCTATTATTTGAAGATAGAGTTTTAATTTTAAAGGATGTTCTTTATTTTCCCAGTTTTAGGAAGAATTTAATTTCGGTTTCTAAATTGTACATTGATGGATACTCAGTTTCTTTTAATAATATGGTTGTTATTTTTCGAAACGATAAGTTCATGTGTTCGGGAACATTAGTGAATAATCTTTATACTATTAAAAGTGCACACCATACGCAAAATGCTTGTTATAGCACATCGACTATTTCTAAGAAAAGAAAATTTTCTTCAACCGTGAACGAAACACTTCTATGGCATCTCAGACTTGGTCATATTAATCTAAAGAGAATTCAAAGGTTGGTGGCGGACGGCTCGTTAGAGTCTCTCCATGTTGAGCCATTTTCAACGTGTGAATCTTGTTTAGAAGGGAAATTGACTAAGAGGGCCTTTGGGACCAAGGAAATAGAGCTAGTGAAGTGTTGGAAATCGTTCACACTGACGTATGTGGGCCAATGTCGGTTCAAGCTAGAGGAGGTTTTGAGTATTTCGTAACATTTACGGATGACTACTCAAGATATGGGTACGTTTACCTTATGCGGCACAAATCGGAAACCTTTGATAAATTCAAAGAGTTCAAAGACGAGGCCGAGAAACATAGGGGAAAGAGTATCAAGTTCCTACGATCGGATCGTGGGGGCGAATACCTCAGCAATGAATTTTTGACCTACTTGTCAAGTGAAGGGATTGTATCCCAATTCACCGCACCCGGTACCCCTCAACAAAATAGTGTTGCGGAACAAAGAAATAGAACTCTTTTAGAAATGATCAGATCCATGATGAGTTATTCGGAGTTACCCAAATCATTTTGGGGCTATGCCTTGGAAACAGCGGCTCACATTCTAAACTTGGTGCCATCCAAATCGGTTCTCAAAACTCCTACAGAATTGTGGACCAGGCGTAAGCCTAGTTTGAGACACATAAGAATCTGGGGGTGTCCGGCATATGTGTTGGATAAGGAAGCCAGAAAATTGGATCCACGTTCCAAATTGAGGATGTTGGTAGGATACCCTAGAGGAACGAAAGGGGGTATGTTCTATAGTCCCAAGGACCAAAGAATCGTAATTAGTACGCATTCTAAGTTTTTGCAAGAAGACTATGTGAACAATAGAAAGCCCAAAAGTGAGATTACCTTAGATGAAATAAAAGGGCCTAATCATATACCAAAAGTACAAGTTGATGTACCACGCGACACACCAACACAACCGGAGCATCGTCGTAGTGGGAGGGTTGTGAGACAACCCGAGAGATTCATGTTCGTGGGAGAGTCGTCTGACTTGGTCTCCGGGGAAGATGAATTAGACCCATGGACATACGACAAAGCACTCAAAGACAAGGATGCAGATTCTTGGCAAACAACAATGGAAACCGAGATGGATTCTATGGATAAAAATGAGGTGTGGGAGCTTGTTGAGACACCCAATGGGGTAAAACCATTGGATGTAAGTGGGTCTACAAGAGAAAAAGAGGATCGGACGGGAAGGTTGAGACCTTCAAAGTTAGGCTTGTGGCAAAAGGATATACTCAGAAAGAAGGGATCGATTATGAGGAAACCTTTTCGCCGGTAGCCATGCTTAAGTCCATCCGTATTCTCTTGGCGATAGCTGCACATCTTGATTTTGAGATCTGACAAATAGATGTCGAGACAGCTTTCCTAAATGGAAGTCTTGAAGAAGAAATCTATATGCGTCAACCCGAAGGCTTTATAGAAAAAGGCCAAGAGCACCTTGTATGCAAGCTTAAGAGGTCTATCTACGGACTTAAGCAAGCATCGCGAGCTTGGAATCAATGTTTTGATCAAAATGAATTTGAGAGTTGTGAATACAAGAAGTGTGTCGGAACTGCCCTGGTATTCTTGATACTATACGTAGACGATATTTTGCTCATTGGAAACAATGTGGCGGTGTTATCAGATGCGAGGGTATGGTTGTCAAATCAGTTTGATATGAAGGACTTAGGGGAAGCCGGTCATGTCTTAGGGATCAAGATTACTCGAGATTGCAAGAAAAGAATGATCGGCTTATCGCAAGCTTCATATATAGACACTGTTTTGAAACGGTTCAGCATGCAGAATTGTAAGAAAGGTTTTGTACCTTTTAGACATGGAATTCATCTATCAAAAGAGATGTGTCCGAAGACACAAGAAGAGATATATTGCATGAAAGGCATCCCATATACTTCGGCAGTAGGAAGCCTCATGTATGCTATGCTGTGTACGAGACCGGATATCTACTTTGCTGTAAGCATGGTAGCACGATATCAGAGTAACCCCGGGAAAGAGCATTGGACGGCTGTTAAAAACATTTTGAAATATCTCAAGCGAACTCGAGATAGAATGTTGGTTTATCAGTCAGATAGTCTAATCCCCGTCGATTACACGGACTTGGTTTTCCAATCAGACTTAGATTCCAGAAAGTCTACCTCGGGTATTGTGTTCTATCTGGGAGGTGCAACCGTACGTGACATGGAGGAGCGTTAAGCATAAATGCATCGCTAATTCTACCATGGAAGCCGAATATGTAGCTGTTTGTGAAGCGGCGAAAGAGGCGGTTTGGCTCAAGAACTTCTTATTGGACTTGGATGTAGTTCTGGATTTGCCCGACATCATCACGATTTATAGTGACAATGCCGGAGCAGTTGCAAATTCAAGGGAACCAAGAGGCCACAAAGTCAGCAAACACATTGAAAGGAAGTACCATCTTATACGAGAAATCGTTAAGAGAGGAGACATAGAAGTGACAAAGATTGCAACGGAAGACAACCTAGCTGATCCTTTCACAAAGGGTCTGCCTCTGTCAACATTCGAGACACATGTGGAAGGAATGTGAGTCAAGTGTGTTGCCAATCTGCTTTGAGTATAAGTGGGAGAAATTATTAGGACATGTGTAGTACATAGATATGTTGTAGTATACTTAAAAGCAGACTTTGAGTATAAGTGGAAGATTGTTAGGGTTATATTAGAAAGTATGCTTTTACTTTGTATAACTAAACTGAATCTTTTAAGCATTATCTGTAATAAATCTTTTATCACTGTGCTTTAAATTATATGAATGTTATTTATTTATTGCAACCCGTTCAAATAATAGTACAAGTTACACTATAGATAAATGTGGTGATCCCCGGATAACTCACAGCAAGATCACATTATCAGTGCCTTGTAACAATTACTAAATTCACAACCTAGATGGGATTTGAACACCCATTGGTAAATGGTTGATGTGTAAGATCCAGATTGACTTATCATGACCTAGGGATTACACTAGTGCATGATGATGCATTGAAGAGGACCTACAGAGAGGTAATTCTTCCATACTGATTTATGGGATGAAGAATTTAGACCTCAGTGGTCGTTTATTTCTAAACCCCTGTCCCTTAAATAGGACTGTGTGTAATCCGTGTGTTGCGCTTTATTTTGTTATGGGTAGAGAGTCAATGAGACTCAATACTTTGCATCATGGGCGACACCATTGAGAACATGACAGATGCTAAGATTTAATACGGAGGAACATGTGCTTGGAGAGTCTTGCATGATTAGTCCCCTTGGTGGGCTCTATACATTCGTCATACTAAATCTTGCAAGTGGAATTTGTTTCCGGTATGATGATAAAGAAGAGTTGTCCTTACTCCAAGGTCAAGATGTTAAATTAATTAAAGTGTTCAGTGACTTGATTAATTAACAGACAAGAGAATATTAAACACGGGAAATAATGACCGGGAGCCATATGATTGTCAGATGGGTTAAGATGGATAGTGCAACATTAATCCTATAGTGGAGTGAGACTAATGTTAATGAGTTGAATGACATTGGGCTCAATGTTAGAATTCAAGGCCCATTGGGAGGTCCAATCTTAATTCTCCTAAAGGCCCCTCAAGTAGCCCAATTAAATGTCCAACAATCAAGGGTGTAAATGGCGCTTGGCGGTCGAGTGTGGCCAAGCGACAAGGAGGCCTAGGCTAGGGCCTAGGCGGGGCCAAGAATTTTAATTATTTTTTTATTTTTTAAATTTTTTTCTAAACGTATATTAATAAAAATGTACATTATACAATAAATTATAAATTTAAAACATAATTAATACCCAAATGTATTTTTCACAAAACACAACAAGTCAATAAAATGCAAAAAAATATCTCAAAATGACATTGTTCAACTACTAAATAAAATACTAAAATAATAAAATATTGTACGGATAAATTAATAAGTAGTTCAACTAAGAGGAACATCTAAAGACACTTGTTGCTCAACTCCACGTACACACTCTTCATCATCAGATTCAAACTCCACATCAACATTTATTTCATCATCATCAGATGAGAAATCATCCCCGTCAAGCTCTCTAAGTCGAGTAGTCATACCCGAGGTTGAGCCAATGTCTCCCCCAACAACACCATCATCAAACTCACGACGTGGGTGGTGCTGTGGCCGGCGGCGGTGTGGGAGCATCGGCGCAGGCGACGTCAAACCATCGCCTAGACCACCGATTTCCGCCAAATCCTTGTGGCGGCCAAGACCGCCTAGGCGGGGCCTAACCCCCAAACCAATTTTTTTCCAAGGATTTGCCTTAGGCCTCGGCCGTCGAGTGCGGCCAAAGGCCTAGGCGGGGCCATTTGCATCCTTGCCAACAATGAACATGGTGATTAAAATAATGAGATATTTTATGAAAATAGATATGTATTTTGAATACAAGAATATCTAATAAAATAAAGAGCTCATTGAATTAATACATATATATGTAATTTTCAAAAATTACTTATTAAAATAATAAGGAGGATTATTTTGTGGAAAAATTAATATTGGTAATTGGAATACTTGGTATTCAAGACTTTCCTTGTGAGGAAATAAGCATTTACCATATTTAATTTTTGGCCCACAAATTAACCCTAGAATCCTTATTATAAATATGAGTCTTGAGAGCTCATAAAAACAAGAGAATACACATTATTTTCTTGGTGATTTTCGAAAATAACAAGACATAGGGCAACAAATATTTTGTTTTTCCTTGTGTTGTAATTGTTCGTGTGGCCTCCCACCGGGTGTACGAGCAAGGACAAGGGAATACTTGAGAAGGCTTATTGTGTTGATCAAGTTGATCGTGCGCACCGGAAGCGAGTATCTCAAGATTTTGTCATCAAGAGGTAAAATTCACTTAAACCCCTTTATTCCGCATGGTGGGGATTTATGTGTTTTTTATATATTCATATGTTTTGCATGCAAACCTTGTTGTTGGGTGTTCAACTATATGATTTAATTATATTTAAATCCTGATATTAGTTGTAGGCTTAAATTTGTATTTAGCGTAAATCACGAATAGATCCGCGTATAATTCCCCAACATACGTTGCAGAGCTCGAAATTTGCTGGACAAATTCTAGGCCTGGAGAAACTATATAAAGTGATTGATATATAAATGCGACACACACATACATATATATGTTATATATATATATATATATGTATATATATGAGTGTGTGTGTATGTACGCAATAATAGAAAGAGAGTATAATAATATTTCAGAAATTCTAATGCTGGATTAGAAATTTTTTAGAACTTATGTTGTGTATTGTGTAGTATAGTTTGTGGCTGTAAATTATTTATTAATATTTATCCTTATATTTTATATATATCTAAACATTTTTATTCACTTTTTGGACACATTTTAATAAAAAGTATATAAAGTAAGAATAATTTAGCTTATGTTCTTTTTGAATTGTAAATCTAAAAATTTGTGGTTTTTAAAATCGAAAAGCAACCACCACAAGAGGGAGACCATCTGAATGTGAAGGGAAAAAAAGATTGTTTTTTAATTTTATTATTTTACTTTACACTTATATACTCATTTTTTTCTTGGTTCATGTGTCATCTCCAAATATAAAAGTAGTTTTGGGATGCAGAGAGTATCGATATTTTGATAATCATAATGTATTTACAATATATGATATATTTGTAATATTTTTATATTAAAAATGAATAAAAATGGTAAAAGGAGTAAATGTTATTTAAATTTTATTACACATATTCATACACGGGAGAATTTCTAGTATATATATAAAGAGAATAGTGGCTTCTTGAGAAAATTACCGTCAAAATGGCTAGATTAATAAAATATTATTGGTGGGACCTATTTATATTACATTGTCATTATGACATGACTAAATCAAACTCTATCTCCACCAATATTTTTTTTATGTTGCAATTTATATACTTTTTGAAGCAAGTGAAGTACAATTTGTTGTGTAACATTGAAACTCTACTAAAGAGAGTGATTTAATTTTACTATAAATTTTTTTTACTTTATGCTAATAATTTTAAAAAAAATTAAAATTTTATTTTTAAATCTATTTTTAATACACTATCAAATTATTTACCTTCTAAAACATTTAATTCAACACATATATTACACTTAAAAAATTTAAACCTTAAATATATATTTTATTATTTAAAATTTATTATTTATTGACTTTAATTTTACGAATGAGGTTTGAATATTTTTACTTAGTTTATGTAAGTTATGTCAAAATAAGATCATTATATAAAATTAAGTACATATTTATAATTATATGATTGATTAAATATTTTAATACACTCATATAAATTATAATCTTTTCATATTTAAAAATTGATAATAAGAAAAGAATTTTAATAAAATTAATCGGTAGATTGATAAAACAAATTTAATTTATATTTTCTTTGGTCGGTAAAAGTAATATTTTATTTAGAAGTATTGGATCAGACATACTTAATCATATAAGTGCTTAGATTTTATTTAATTTAAATGCTCTATTACAATTTGTTGTGTATATAATTTTATATTTAAATTTTATAATATGCAATTCGTGCATCGCACGGGATGACCACTAGTGAGAATAAATTTGGGAGAATTGACAAAAATGAAAAGTGAGAATAAATTTGAAAATTTTGAGTAATAATTTATGTTTTCTCAAATACAACTGCAGGGTGAAATCAGCAAAATGCACAGCGGGCACTTCGCATCAAAATTTGCAAATAGGGGCATTTACATATTAGTTTAAAATAGTGACTATATTTATAAATTAGTTCACAATATTTACATAGATTTATAATTTTTTACTGTACAAAAGTATATTTTTTTCTACCCAAATCAATTTATAATTAATATTACCTCTATTTCACAGGAATTTACACACTTTCCTTATTTGGACGTCCCACACAAATTTGCACACTACTAAAAAAAGAAGTATTGATTTACTTGCACACTCACACACCTATATATATATATATATATATATATATATATATATCGGTAAAAATTAGTATCCAGACATCCAGACAAGAATTTTAATTTATTAAAATTAAATAATTATTCTATTACTAATTTACCCCTAATTATTTTAGGCGCAGATTTATTAGTAGGCGTGCAGTGCATTAATAAACCACCACTTATATTAATCATGAACCCCACTGCTGTTAATTAACTAACCCACTTCCAATACTTAATATTAATTAAATGGTAACTACATCATTTGAATTATTCTCATTTAAATATCTAGATTCTTAAATTATAATTTATTAAAATTAATTTAATTATTCTATTAAATTATTCTACATCATTTGAATTATTCTCATTCCTACGTCATTTGAATTATTCTCATTTTGATATCTAGATTCTGAAATTATAATTTATTAAAATTAAATTAATTATTCTATTAAATTATTCTACACCATTTGAATTATTCTCATTCTCATTCCTACGTCATTTGAATTATTCTCATTTGAATATCTAGATTCTTAAATTATAATTTATTAAAATTAAATTAACTATTCTATTAAATTATTCTACATCATTTGAATTATTCTCATTCCTACGTCATTTGAATTATTCTAATTTGGAATCTAGATTCTGAAATTATAATTTATTAAAATTAAATTAATTATTCAATTAAATTATTCTACATCACTTGAATTATTCTCATTCCTTGAATTATTCTCATTTGGATATCTAGATTCTGAAATTATAATTTATTAAAATTAAATTAATTATTCTATTAAATTATTCTACATCATTTGAATTATTTTCATTCTCATTCTTACGTCATTTGAATTATTCTCATTTATTAGTAGGCGTGGTTAATTAACGGTAAGTGCATTAATTAATCTCCACATATTTTAATGATGAACCCCACTACTATTAATTAACCAACCCACTTCCAACACTTAATAATAATTAAACGGCAACTTCAAATTTTAATTATTAATAATCAATTAAAATTTGAATATTTGAATGTAATTATTTTACTTATTTTTATAAAGTTTCAATTTCATATTTGAATAAGTGCATACGAGATATTTTATGATGTGGTAATTTTGGATCAAAATTCACTCATTAATTTAAAAATAAGAAAAAATACAAATAATTTAATAGATGAATCTGAATTAATTTAAAATATAAAAAATATTATCGTCAAACTATCAAAATTGTTTGCTTGTTAATTAACTCAGTTTAATTGTTTGCATATTAATTATCGTCAAACTATAAAAAATTGTTTTACAAAGTATTTTTATTATTTTTAAGATATATTACAAAGATATAGACCTAATATCAACTTACATTTAACTAGTATCAGCATTAGTACTATAAAGTGCTAGTGTACTATTGATAATGGTACTAGTGTTCATTCTAATTGAATTACTAATCTTGATAGTGTGAAACACTTAAACAATATAAGTATTACTTATACATCATCAATATTATTATTCTTAAGATATATTACAAAGATATAAACCTAAAATCAACTTACATTTAAGTAGTATCAACATTAGTACTATAAAGTGCTAGTGTACTATTGATAGTGGTACTAGTGTTCATTCTAATTGAATTACTAATCTTCATAATGTGAAACACTTAAACAATATAAATATTACTTATACATCATCATTATTATTATTCTTAAGATATATTACAAACATATAGACCTAATATCAACTTACATTTAAGTAGTATCAACATGAGTACTATAAAGTGCTAGTGTACAAATGATAGTGGTACTAATGTTCATTCTAATTGAATTACTAATCTTCATAGTGTGAAACACTTAAATAATATAAATATTACTTACATCATCATTATTATTATTCTTAAGATATATTACAAAGATAAACCTAATATCAACTTACATTTACGTAGTATCAACATTATCCCTTAAAAAAAAATAGTATCAACACTAGTACTATAAAGTGCTAGTGTACTATTGATAGTGGTACTAGTGTTCATTCTAATTGAATTACTAATCTTCATAGTGTGAAACACTTAAACAATATAAATATTACTTATACGTCATCATTATTATTATTCTTAAGATATATTACAAAGATATAGACCTAATAATCAACTTACATTTAAGTAGTATCAACATTAGTATTATAAAGTGCTAGTGTACTATTGATAGT
>JAPKLY010000099.1:1098423-1111612 GCA_026898435.1 Prunella vulgaris
GTAGTATCAACATTAGTATTATAAAGTGCTAGTGTACTATTGATAGTAGTACTAGTGTTCATTCTAATTGAATTACTAATCTTCATAGTGTGAAACACTTAAACAATATAAATATTACTTATACATCATCATTATTATTATTCTTAATATATATTACAAAGGTATAGACCTAATATCAACTTACATTTAAGTAGTATCAACATTAGTACTATAAAGTGCTAGTGTACTGTTGATAGAATTCACTAATCGGTGTTTTTATGTGGCCTTTATAACATATTAATTCTACCAAACAATAATCTAAGATTTCGTGTTTATGTTCTTGAGAGAACTATATAGAGAGAGAAAGTAGGGAGTTAGAGAGAGAAAGTAAAGTTGGGATTATGTTGGATTAAGTTTTGTAATAGTACAAGGGAGGTATTATTTATAGGTGTGCGAGTGTGAGGTGACACCTTACGAGTCTATTTGGCTTCCGGTGTTAACGAAGGTCCGTAACCTCCGTCTTGGTCCCTCACACTGCTCCCCTTCGAATACCTCATTCTACTACACGTACATATCCTCTCTACACACCCACCGGTCGAGTTCTCAGGCTTGGCGAGCTACCCGGCGAGCTCCATTGCCTTGTGCCATTTTTGGGGACTACATGATAGATGAACCTCGGTAAGATCCTCTTTGGGGCAGGGGTGAGCTCCTTGGGCAAGCTGCCAAGGTGGGCCGCCCCATGTAGGGGAGCTCCCTTGCGAGCTCTCCTTCCTCTGTCCGATCGGCCATCTGGTTGCAGACCTTCGGGGGTCTGGGCGAGCTACCCTCCACCTCGCAGAGCTCAGGCGACCTGCTAAGCCTTCGTGATTATTCCGAAGCCAATTGTGTTAGTTCGTCTTGTCAACATTTGCCCCCTCGCTCGCGCACATCATGATTTATCTAATGTGTGGGCGAGCTGACTTATCTCCATGGACGAGGACTCGAACCATGGCGAACTACATTTGGGCAGGTGCCGAGCTGACGGGCGAGCTCCGTGATGGCGGTTGTCTCGGCCGACGTGGTGCGGGAATCAAGGCATCGTGCATGCCTTTTTAGGCGTGGTTTCCCGCGCCCATCATGGCAACGTTTCAATTTTTTTGCAAAAAGGCCCTCTCACTCTCTGAATATCACACCTCGCCCCGATGCCTATAAATAGGGGAGGGTGAGCTCATTTCTCACTCTTTCACTTCCCAGTTTTCAGAGCGTTTTCCGGCGAACGACACCTTTGCTCCCGATGAAGTTTCCGGCGCTCTCCAAGGTAGAAAGCCCATTTCTCTTCTCCTTCTTATTTCTTATTGCAGATTTCTCCATTCGCCTTTTCCCGTTCATCGAGTTTTCAGAAATTTTGGACATTTCTGGTGACTCTTCGCATTTTTCCGATTATCTCCATACAGTAACACTTCGAACCTCGTCGAGATTATGTCGACACAAACACCAAGTGAGACTCGTCCGGACCGCAACCCCAGAAAATGCCCCATGATAGAAGACGAACCTATCCCCCAAACGACCCCGATAATGATTGGCTCCAGTTCCGAGGCGACCTCAGTAGCTCGCCCAGACTCTGGCGAGCTACTTGGAGAGGTCCGTTCTGCTTCGGAGGAAGGGGCCTCCAGCGCCGTTGTTCGCGAGGTATGGGAGGAAGGCGAGGAGGTCGCCCATGAGAAAAGGGTTGCCAGCGGTAACGAAGGGCCCGTCGAGGTCGGCGAGGAGGTCGTCGAGGCTGGCAACGGGGTCACCGACGTAGGCGAGGAGGGGGGTGACCTGGAGAGGTTACAATCGAATGGTTCCGCTCCATCGGTTTCCCGGAGCCTCAACTGATCGAACACCAGGTCCCCGACGAGGTCATCCATCTCTTTGATTGGGACGAGTATGTCGCCCAGCATGGGGTGAGCTTCGAACTTCCCGAGCGAGAATATCAGGATACAGCGAAAAATTCGATTACAAGGCAAGCGAGGTCGCCAGCGTTATCCACGAGTACCAGCTCCCTCATCTTCGTGAGAAATATCGGATCCCGCTTGATGTCTTCCTGTACGCCCCGAGAAAGGACGAGCGAGCCGACGCACCTCTGACGGGGTTGACGGCTATTAACGTGCACACCCTTGAGGCCGGGCTAACTCTGCCCCTGCACCCGATTATTGGCCGGTTTCTGCTCGACAACAACATTGCCATTACCCAGCTCACCCCCAATGCCTGGAGTAATTTGTTGGCAGTGCTGGCGGCTTTCGGTCTGGAGGGGTACGAGAATCGGCTGACTACCGCAGAGATCAATGAACTCCTTGCCGTAACTCGGCAAGTGAACGATGGCATGGGGTATTACTACCTCCAAGCTCGCCCGAGCGAGAAATTCTTGGGGGTCCTCCCGAACAAGGTCCGTTACTGGAAGCAGTTGTTCTTCTTTGTGGGCGGAGACTGGCGAGCTTCGATGAGTTATTCCGGGCAAGGAGAACGGATCCCAACCCCCGATGAATACGGGGAGGCTAGTTGTAGGTCGCCAACTTGGTGTGTGTGGGTTGAATTAGATTTACTAATCTAATTCTTTCCTTTTTGTAGGTTTGAAGCATCACAAGTCGAGCCGCGGCAAACCCGAGACGCCCCTCAAATTCGACGTGGTGTGAGTCGTCTGTTACTTGAGGAGTAAAAAAGATCGGGATATTGCCCACCTGACTCAGCACCACTGCTTGAGGCTCACCGGGCTCCTCACCTTGCCCCACCACCTTCCGATCCAAGGTCCCGAGCTCCCAGGTTTACACTTTTTGAAGCTCGCCTGTGAGGGGGGTAGCTCGCCCGAGATGCTAACTGTTTGATTTTTTCTCTTTTGTAGACGGTAGCAGGGTCGCCGACTGTTGAGATCCCAGACTCCTATCACATAGTAGTCCGCCGATTCGCAATGGGTCCTCCTCGCCCAAATAGGCTAGCCCCGCCCACGTTGCTCGCGTTAGACGCGAGCAAGAAAGCTGAGCTCGCCCAGAAAGGGGGCGAGGTGAGTGGGACCGGGGCTCACAAGGAGCAAGTGAAGGCCCCTGCGAAAACTAAGGCGACGGAGGTCGCGCGAGGAGGTAAAGGAGGAGGGCGAGGTGGGTCTGCGCCCGGGTGAGCTACTCATCAGTCGAAAATGGGCCTCCACCGTGGAGATGGGTCCCGAGTGGGGGACGAAGACCCCCAAGGTCGCACGAGGACCAAATACACAGGCTTGCGAGACGAAGATTCTGACCAGGCCGAGCGAGCTTCGGCGAGGTTCGGGCAAGGTGGATCTGCCCAGTCCACTGCTCCGCTGGCGGCCACACCCATTCGGAGCTCGCCGCCTACCCCGTCTCCCTTTGGGGTCCAAGCTAATGACGATACGCTTCTGGGCTGGGACCCCGAGCGAGTCTAGTAAGTAGTTTGTCACTTTAGTCTCTATCTTTTGTTGTTTTCATTTTCTAACTCCCAACTAATTTGACCTCGCAGCTATGCCCCCATCGCTTATCCGAACCGCCACGAGGCTCTCCACGCTTTAGAGCGATCTCGCTCTCTGACGTCAATGCGTAGCCTCCATCCGGGCCTGGTCCGGAATACCGTGAGCGAGATGCCGAGGCACTGGTCCACTCCCCAGGTGGCAACCATCAGCGGCCAGAACCTAACTGAGAATCTCCTCCTCTCGGCCCACTATGCAAGCGGGCTACTACTCGCGAACCAAAAGGCGTTGGAGCAGGCGGCCAAGCTGGAGGCAGGTCGCCAGGAGAAGAATAAGAGAGTGCTCGCCTTGGCGGACTCTGCCGACAAGGCCAAGAAACTGGTGAAGCTCACCGAGGAGAAGGCTGCCACATCCCTTGTTGCTGAGCAAAATGCCCTGAAGCAGCTCGAGGACCTCCAGCGGAAGCTCGCCGGGCTTGAGAAAGATGCAGAGGTGAAGCTCAAGGCCAAAGAGGACGAGCTCACCGAGAAGCTCGCCAAGGAGGTCGGCTAGCATGCGGTGACCAAGAGGGACCTGGAGCTGCAACGGGGATTGGTTAAAAGCGCCGACGAGGAATGTTCGAAGCTGAAAGATGAACTCTCGGCCAAGGTAAATGAGGTCGTCGAGCTTCGCCACAATGCCTCCACCTCGGCGGACTTGGTCGCTGCGAGGGCTGAGGCCTCGGACAAGGGCTTCGTGCAGTGTTATGCCGAGGTCCTGCGGGCTCTTTGGTGGGCGCGAGCTCACAACGACGATGAGGTCAAAGCGGTGGTGGGCGAGTTCAAGGAATGCTTGGACAGAGTCCCCTTCCCCGATGGCGCCGAGATAGACATCGGCGACCTCCCAGAACTTGGGATTCCTCTTGATTTTGTTCTGGCTCGGTTCAAGATCA
This sequence comes from Prunella vulgaris, assembly GCA_026898435.1. Classification (NCBI taxonomy): domain Eukaryota; kingdom Viridiplantae; phylum Streptophyta; class Magnoliopsida; order Lamiales; family Lamiaceae; genus Prunella; species Prunella vulgaris. The sequence continues at coordinate 1,102,767 of JAPKLY010000099.1, forward strand.
TCAACACTGTTCCAGTGCCGGAGCTGAATGTTGGTGAAGGGGAGGTCACCGATGAGGAGGGAGGGACCCCGCCCACTATGGAGCAGCTTCAGGCTGCTTGTGGAGATGCCATGCTGAACATCGGCGATCTCGATACGAGCTGGCTCACGGGCAACATCACCTCTGAGGCCGAGCTTGCCCTTCCGCCAGACCAGGTCGCCACAGACCCTGCCGACATCCCCGCTGACCTCACTGCTCCGGGTTCCTAGATTAGTTTCTTGTTTTCTTTATCTTAGTAGCTCGTCGGGCTGCATAGCTCGCCCAGAAGGAGCTTTCAATTTTTGTAAGTAACTCGAGCTCGCCGGGCACGTGTAGCTCGACTAGAAGGAGCTCTTTTGCATTTCACAGAAGGTCAGCTGGTCGGCCTTTGTGGCCAGCAACATTACTCATACTTAGGATTTTTTCAGGCATCATTTTTTGCTTGAAAATTCCCTAAGTATTTTTGAATGAAACTTGATCTTTTTGTTCCAACTCTGTCTACCTACGTTTTTGTGTTTTACGTTATAATTTTTGTTAGCTCGTTTATATGTTTTTTGGGTACTTAATTCTTCGTCTTACTCTTCTTCCAGAAGCGAATCTTTCGTTTTATGTCACTTTGGACTACGAATTGTACCTTTGTTTTAGTAGTACGTATTGTTCGTCTTATACCACTTAGGGCAGCGAGTTGCTCGTCTTAAACCACTTAGGGTAGCTAGTTGTACTTTGTTTAATTCACGTTGGGCAGTTGGGTTTCATGAACCTTGCCTTAGACGTTTCAATCATCTTTTTTGCGAATTTTTCTAACTTATGGCAGTAGGTGCTTGGTGACCCTTTAGGAAGGGTACCTTCGCGACCTTGGGCACTTTGGCCTTTGCCTTCGAGCATTTTGATTATAACGTTTGGGACTTTGGTCCTTGCGCATTACGAGGCTTCGAACACTGGGTGGATCACGGACCTTCGCATCAGTGGGTGAGCTATGGGAGCTCGCCTAGCCGGCGAGCTGTGTAAGCTCGCCTAGCTGGTGAGCTGTATGAGCTCGCCTAGCTCACATGACTTGGCAACTTTTCTGACTTGATAATTTTTCCAACTTCTTATAGCAGCGTAATTTACATTGGTCGCGATCAACATTTCTGATGCGAACCTTTGTCTAGCCTATTACAAGATCTCGATTTATTGATAAAACTTTTTTAGATGCGCCGTACTCCAAGTATATGACGAGGCGTTGCCTTCTGCGTCTTCGAGGTCATAGGTGCCGTTTGGCCAGGCTGCGGTGACCCGGAACGGTCCTTCCCAATTTGACCCGAATACACCCAGTGGGGCCATCAATTTCTTTTTTAGTACCAGATCCCTAACTTTGAACTTTCGGTCCCGGACCTGGGAATTGTAGTACTTTTCGGCTCTACGCTTGTAGGTGGTATTTTTCATTTCCGACGAAGCTCTGGTCTCTTCGATCAGGTCTTTTTTGACTGCTAAGGCTTCGTCGTTCTGTTCTTCATCATATCCTACCACCTTCCAAGTCTTGTTCTGAACTTCGACGAGTACTACCGCTTCAGTTCCGAAGGGTAAGGCGAACGGGGTCTCTCTGGTGCTGGCCCGGTATGATGTTCTATAAGACCATAGGACCTCCAGGAGTTCGTCCGCCCAGCTACCTTTCTTATCCTCGTGGCGGAGCTTCAATGTATGTTTCAAGATTTTGTTAACCGCCTCGACCTGGCCATTGGACTGCGGATGGTATGGGGTCGAGTAGTGCTTCTTGATGTTCCACGAACTACAGAAGTCTATCAACTTTTGACCTTTGAACTGCCTTCCATTATCGGTGATGATCGACCGTGGAAGTCCGAACCGACAGATCAGGTTTTTCCAAATGAAGCCGATCATCCTCTCTTGTGTTATTGTTGTGAGAGCTTCGGCTTCAGCCCACTTAGTGTAGTAGTCTACCACTACAACAACAAACTTTACACCGCCTCTGCCAGGTGGAAATGGGCCGATCAAGTCAATACCCATTTTGCAAAAGGTCATGGGCTGAAAACCGACTTCAGCTGGTTGGCTGGGGAGTGTATGTTGGGTGCGAAAAGTTGATATTTTTGGCACCTTCGTGCGAAGTTAATGTCATCCTTGTGAAGAGTGGGCCAGTAGTACCCCTGTCTGATCGTCTTGTATGCCAAGGCTTGCCCCCAGCGTGACTTCCGCAGATTCCTTCGTGAATTTCTTCTAACACTTCGGACCCTTGCTTCTTAGATAGGCATTTGAGCAGGGGTAGAGATAATCCACGTTTGTAGAGTTGGCCCTCCACCAACGTATATCTGACAGCTTGCTTTACTAGCCGACTAGCTTCCCAGGTATCTTCGGGGGTCATCCCGTCCATTAAGTATTTTTGGATCGGAATACACCAATCTTCAGCGTCTTCCTGCCCCCCACTCGAGGTTTGATTTATTTTGTAATCGAACGTCGAGGGGTTCTTTAGTTTGGTGACTACAACCTCCGTGACCTCGACTTCGCCGTTGCTGGTAGCTAGTCGGGCTAGGGCGTATGCTTGCGTGTTTTCCAGCCGCGGTATCTGATTGATGCAAACCTGCATAAATATCGAGATCAGATGCGCGGCTATCTTCTGGTAGGTCATCATATGTTGATCCTTTGCATCATACTCCCCCCGGACTTGGGATATTATTAGCTGGGAATCTCCGAAAACTTGAAGATTGGTAGCCCCCACAGCTAATAATAGCCTAAGTCTGGCTATTAGAGCTTCATACTCTGCCTCGTTGTTGGTTGCTCGAAAGTCGAACCGGATTGCGGAGGTGAAGACTTGTCTATCTGGGCTGATCAGGACTACGTCGGCGCCTACTGCTGTGCTGGTTGATGACCCGTCTACGTAGAGGTGCCACGGAGCTATATGCCCCCTCGTCGGATCTTGTGGGAAAGTTAGCTCGACGATAAAGTCGGCGAGCGCTTGTCCCTTGATCATTGTTTGGGGTGCGTAGGTTATTCCTTATTGGCTAACTTCTAGTGACCATTTCAGCAGACGTCCGGCGGTGTCCGGCCGTTGTAGTATTTGCCTCAGTGGGAATATTGTCAACACCTCCACTGGATGGTCAAAGAAGTAGGGCCTCAATTTTATAACACTCATCACCAGTGCATAAGCTAGCTTCTCTGTCGGGGTATACCGCAACTCAGCTTCGTGCAAGACTTGGCTTACGTAGTACACTGGTAGGTGTGTTTTCGCCTCTTCTCGGACCAGTACGGAGCTAATGGTAACCTCCGACGCAGCAATGTAGAGGTATAACTTCTCCCCAGGTATTGACTTCGATAGGACCTGCGTATCGGCCAGGTATGCTTTAATGTCTTCAAAGGCTCGTTGGCATTCACTTGTCCATACGAAGTGGTTTTTGAGGTGGAGCTTATTGGCTTTGGCTGCCTCTTTATACCTTCGTGTGTTTGCTTTGATTATCTCGAAAAATGGACGGTTTTGATCACCGGACCTGGAGATGAATCTGTTCAAGGCTGCCATGCACCCGGTTAACCTCTGGATTTTCTGCACAGAATCGGGCACGCCCATCTCGATTATGCATTGGACCTGCGTGGGGTTGACCTCGATTCCTCGTTGCCTCACCAGGTGCCCCAGGAACTTCCCTGAATGTACTTCGAAGCTGGTTTTCTTGGGGTTCAACTTCATGTTGTAGTGGCGTAGTATGTCGAAGGTCTGTTTTAGGTGGTCAATGTGATCCTCCTTTCTCAGACTCTTGACTACTATGTCGTCCACGTAAACCTCCATAGACTCACCGATGTGTTGGTCGAACATTTTATTCACCAACCTTTGGTAGGTTGCTCCGGCATTGATGAGTCCGAACGGCATCCGTTCCCAGCAGTACATGTTCTTATTGGTGTAGAACGCCGTATGTTCCTGGTCATCTGGGTGCAAAGCTATCTGGTGATAGCCCGCGAAAGCATCCATGAATGTCATCATCTCATGGCCAGCGGTGCTATCTACCAGCTGATCGTTGTGGGGTAGTGGGAAATTGTCTTTCGGACATGCTTTGTTCAGGTCCGTGAAGTCGATGCAGACCCTCCATGTCCCATTGTGTTTCTTCACCAGGACGGGGTTCGCGACCCACTGCGGACATAAGACTTCCTTGATCAGCTTGTTGTCCAACAACTTCCCTACCTCAACGGTTAGAGCTGCGTATTTGTCTGGTCCGTATTTCCTTCATTTTTTACGTATGGGCCTCCTCGTCGGATCTATGTTGAGTCGGTGACATGCATGTTCCAACGGGATCCCCATCATGTCTTCATGGGACCAAGCAAACACGTCCAGGTTGGACATTAAAAATAATTCCATCCTCGACCGGTACGGTTCAGGTAACTCGGAACTTATGAAAAGCTCCAAGTCCCTTCCCGGGTCCACCGGGAGTGCTGTCAGTTCTTCCATGGGGGTGGCTTTCCTTTTCTGACTTTTTCACCTCGGGTCGCTGATGAACTCGTCCCACTCCTCTTGTGACATCTGCGCAGGTTCATAGCCTAGGCGTGGTTCGAGGTCATCAGTGTTGCCTTCAACTTGGGGAGGCCCATCAACTGTCAGCACCTCCGGTGGTTCCCCAACTCGGGGAGGTCCTGCGACTTGGGGAGTTAGATCAACATCCATGTGTATTGGTTCTTGACCTCTCTCAGGTCCCCCACCTTGGGCTTCTTGGTCCACCTCCATGGGTGTAAGTTGTTGTTCTTGCGTCGGTGCCAACACTTGGTTATTTTGAGTCTCCTCTACACCCTCCATTGGTGCCGGTTGGGCCTCTTGCGCAGGTCCTGGGACTTGGTTGATTTCTGACAGATCGCCTACCTCCATCATCTCGGTCTCTGTAGAGATGATGTCTAGGATGTTCGGCTCATCCACCGGAATTTGCACGTCTTCCTCAAGGACCTGGACCTGCGTCACAGCCTTTTTGACCTGGCCATCTTTGATTTGGAGTAAACACTCTCGGGCCTTTTTCTGGTCACGCTTAATGGTCCCGGCACCTTTCGGAGTTAGGAATTTTACACAATAGAAGTAGGTCGAACACGCCGCTTTGAATTCATTGAAAAATGGACGGCCAAGGAACCCGTTGTAGGAGGATTGCTGGTTGACAATTAGGAAATCTATTAACCTAGTCAAACTCCACTCCGGGTCCTCGGCCGATACAAGTTGGACACTCAACCTAATAGTGCCTAGGGGGACGGTTACAGCTTCTCCGAACCCCACTATCCTAGCATTGCTAGGTTCTATGTACGACTCAAAATCACCTAAGGCATTTAAGATGGATTTGAAGAGAATGTTGGTGAATGCGCCGGTGTCCACAAGTAGCCTGTGAACTCGGATTTTCATGATGTTGGCGGTTATCACCAACGAGTCGTTGTGGGGCGTCAGTACCCCCTCCAGGTCCTCTGAGGAGAATGTCAGCTCATCAGTAAGCTGTGTGGTGGACCTGGGGCCGGAGCTGCCTTCTTGGACCTGGTTCACGGCCCGGATTTCGGCCTTTCTCTTTCTCTTAGACATGGAGGACCCCCCGTCTTGGAGACCTCCGGCAGCTCTGATTTCCTCCTCGAGGACCAAGAGTTCTCGGGTGGTCTCCATGTTCTGTTGAGGTTGGGGAGGTCCCCTTCGCCTGTTCTGAGGTCCGCGTTGGCCTGCGTCCTCTTCTTCGTCAGTGGAGACCTCCCTTCTCTCGAACCTGGGCCTCTTCGCCGGTGCCTTTTTCACGAATTTGGCCAGCTTCCCATCCTCATAAAATTTCCAGAGTTGCTTGAGGAGGTCTCGGCATTCGCTGGTGAAGTGGCCGATTGATTGGTGGTAGGCACAGTACTTGTTGGGGTTGAGCTTCGCGCGATCTTGGTGAATTCGCCTCGACTTCTCCAACAGGGCCTTGTCTTTGACCACCGTAAAGACGTGGTCGACGGAGACGGTGAGGACCTGGTTGAGCTTCTCCTTGAACTCGTCCCCGTCGCCAAAGGCTTTTAAGTTCTTGGGAGCCTTGTATGTGCCCCCGGACTTCTTCCCGTAGGATTTTTTTTCCTCTGGGGCACCAACTTCTTTCAGTAGTGCCTCCTGCATAGCCACGAACACCCCGCCTTGTGGCAGAATTCGGTGTAAGTGTTCGGACATACGAGGTGCATCTCCTTCTAGAGGTCGGTGCCCTTTCTGAGCTCGGCCATCACCGCGACGACTTTGGTGTCCTCACTCACCGGTTCGCCTTCCAGCAGTATTTTGTCGAACCTCTACAGGTACTGCTGGTCGGTCTCGCTCTAGCCTTGGTGGATGTTGGCGAGGTGGTGTTTCTGGGTAAGATAGGATCCAAACCCAGAGAAGTGGGCCAAGAACTCCCGCGAGAGTTGGCCAAATGAGTGGATTGACCCCGGGACGAGTGAGCTTGGTCCCCGAGGGTCAGCGGGAAATTCCGACACTGAGTAGAGTCGGTGGCACCTACCGAAATCATGAAGTCTGCATACTTGGCCAGGTGGACTTTCGGGTCAGATTCGCCCTCGTATGCGGCCATCACCTGGAATTGGACCTTTTTCTGGACCGGTGCTCTAAGTATGGCAGGTGCCAATGGAGATGTGGGGAGATTGGTGGATTCAGGTCTGCCAGACTTCGCTGCTACTTGCTGTTGTAGCATCTCGACGGCCCTTTTCAATGTGGCCAGCTCATCGTCGCGGGTCACCTCCGGCGGAGGTTGCACGAAGGTCGTGCGCCTCGTGGACGCACGCCCCCGAGGTGCCTCACTCTGGGGTGACCCCTCCGTGGTGGGTCGGAACTAGCTCCCGCCATGTGGGCCCAGTCTGTTGGTGGCGGGTCTCCTTAGTCGGTCGTGCGCGGACCTACGAGGCTGTAGGTCTGACTCTCCCCTCTGGGACGTAGCCTGGGCTACCGTCCATTCGACCACCTTTCACCTCGGCCCTAGCCTGCCTTGGAGGACCTCCCTCCTCAATGATTGGTGCGTGGCGGATGCTTCAGTGTAGGCCGAAGCTTGCCCTGCGTGCGTGGCTGGCTCCTCTACCACCTTGGCCTTCCCTGCACGCTCCCGGTGTTGGCGAGTCTGGGTGGAGCTCGCCTCCTGTTCAGTGTGGAGGTCGATGTAGTGCCCCTGGGTCTGGGTGCCCTGGGTGGGCCTGGCCTACTCCCGGACCTCGGTGGCTAGAGCTCGCCTGGGTACTAGGGCGAGCTCGTCGAGCTGCCTCTGCTGCAACCTCTGCAAGGTTGCGATGGTGCGTTGGAGCTCATCGGGGTTGTTGGTCAGGTCCCTCAAGGCGGGGTTTAGATCCTCATGCGCCACTACAACTCGCGGAGGTGGCGGAGCTGCATTTTTCAGGGGAGCTTGGCGAGAGGTCTATCCCTCAGCCTGGTCCTGGCCAGCGCCCTTCCCCCTCCGGAAGTTCGCCGAGGTCTGTTCCTTAGGCATATTTTGGTTTTGGAGGGGTAGGTCGCCGAAGGTCGCCGAGGTGGGGGTAGGTCGCCGAGGTGGTGATCTTCCAGCTTGGGTAAATTTGTCCGGGTTCTCGTCTAGCCTCGCGTGCGACGAATTATCTGGAATCCGGTTTATTCGTGTACACGTGTGGGTTTGGGAACCTCTTTTGGGCAGAATTTTACGGACCCAAAAATCTGGGTTTTCGTCCCGAAGGAATGAAAATGTATGTGTATCTTCAAGTGTTCTTGAACTTTGGCCAAGAACACCTTAAAATCTTCAACAAACCCTAATTTTTTGTTTTTTGAATTTTTAAGAATCGGACGACCCTCCTTCTAGCGCCAAATTGTTGATATAATTCACTAATCGGTGTTTTTATGTGGCCTTTATAACATATTAATTCTACCAAACAATAATCTAAGATTTCGTGTTTATGTTCTTGAGAGAACTATATAGAGAGAAAGTAGGGAGTTAGAGAGAGAAAGTAAAGTTGGGATTATGTTGGATTAAGTTTTGTAATAGTACAAGAGAGGTCTTATTTATAGGTGTGCGAGTGTGAGGTGACACCTTACGAGCCTATTTGGCTTCCGGTGTTAACGAAGGTCTGTAACCTCCGTCTTGGTCCCTCACACTGCTCCCCTTCGAATGCCTCATTCTACTACACGTACATATCCTCTCTATACACCCGCCGGTCGAGTTCTCGGGCTTGGCAAGCTACCCGGCGAGCTCCATTGTCTTGTGCCATTTCTGGGGACTACATGATCGACGAACCTCGGCCAGATCCTCTTTGGGGCAGGGGCGAGCTCCTTGGGCGAGCTGCCAAGGTGGGCCGCCCCATGTAGGCGAGCTCACTTGCGTGCTCTCCTTCCTCTGTCCGATCGGTCATCTGGCTGCAGACCTTCGGGGGTCTGGGCGAGCTACCCTCCACCTCGCCGAGCTCTGGCGACCTGCTATGCATTCGTGATTATTCCGAAGCCAATTGTGTTAGTTCGTCTTGTCAACATGTACTATTGATAGTGGTACTAGTGTTCATTCTAATTGAATTACTAATCTTCGTAGTGTGAAACACTTAAACAATATAAATATCACTTATACATCATCAGTATTATTATTCTTTAGATATATTACAAAGATATAGACCTAATATCAACTTACATTTAAGTAGTATCAACACTAGTACTATAAAGTGCTAGTACACTATTGATTGTGGTACTAGTGTTCATTCTAATTGAATTACTAATCTTTATAGTGTGAAACACTTAAACAATATAAATATCACTTATACATTTAGTGCAATACTATATATAAGAAATTGTGATACAAAATTTATATTTTTTAAAATTACATTATACATTCTGAAATTTAAAAAGAGCAGTTAAAAATTCAAAAGTATAAATAAAACAA
>JAPKLY010000099.1:1121612-1173317 GCA_026898435.1 Prunella vulgaris
AATATGCATATATTTTATCTATTTTATGTATTATTTTGTGTACTATAATGTATTGTTTAGCGTACTTATATATAATTTCATACTTTCTAATTAGTTATAAGTATCTATGTTTTCTATATAAATAAGAGACATGCATATGTATAATTCAACATGACCATTATGCTTATTGTTTATTGTTGAGGTCATAAGTGGAGTTATACTTATCCAAATTTTATGATATTGAACACCTAAGACAATGTACTAAATACTTAAGACATTTTAGTGATCCAATTTTACAAGTTTGGAATGTAATTATACTCAAAAGTGAAGACTCCATTTCTGTCCAAACATTGGACTCAAAACACATTTTCGTATTTGCACAATATCTGGAGCCTCAGTAATCCAATTGAACCAATTCCAGTTGTATTTGATCACTAATTCGTTGCTCTACAACTTGTCTTTAGGGCTCAAGTGTCAAAAGTTCCGGCTTCAATGGTCAAAATGACAATCAATGCAAGGGCTTCAGAATTCCACCATCTTAGGACACATGTTGGGAAACAAATCACCATAATTCACACAAAAGTCCAATTTACACAAGACCAAATTCATTGGTTAGCCAAGAAATTAATCAAGACACAGTAAAAATATTAAAGGCTTTGCTTTTGTGCAAGCTGAGATATCTGCCTTTCAAGAGACCATAATAAATACGCGGATAAAAACAACCCAGTTTGACCAACTTCACTATTCTGGTCATAACTCACAATCCAGAGATCTGATTTTTTTAGATCTTAGACTCCTTGGAAAGCTAATCCAACGGCCTACAACTTTTATTCGGAAGTCAAGATGAAATTCGGATGGAAAGGGCAATTAAACTACTGATGTCTACAGGTCACGTGAATAGTTTGCTAGAGTCTTCATGATTCACTATTTGAAGGCCTATATAAAGAGTCCTTTAGCAACCTTAGGAGGCATCCCATTTTCCTTGTAATTCTTCTATCTTTAGTCTAGTATCTCTCTTAGAAATATGAGTTCTTATTGTATTAGTATGAGTAGCTAAATATTTTACTAGAGCTAGGGATGAAGCTTTAGTAAAGTATTAGTGATGTTCTTGGTTATTAAATAAAGATTTTCAAAGTTTCAATCCTTTAGTCATTTGATGAGTTTTTAAGAAAGGTTTTGATGTGTCATTATTTTGATTTGTTGTAGACTTATTGGCACAACAAATGCTTAGTTTTACATATCAACTATTGATTTTATAAACTTGTTTAAAAGTCTAAAGGTAGTTTTCAAAAGTATTCTATGTGCTCAAAGTTATATCTTCCGATTGAAATCACTTGATTGTTAGATTTCGATTGAGTTATCAAAGATAACCAAGATCATAACTATAGTATTTTTATCTAAAGTGGAATCTCGAAGCTCTAGTATTTTGTTACTCTATTACAACCTCTCAACTAGTTTATATATTATTCTTCCAAATCTCCATGTGGTTCGACCCTCGATCTCCCGAGACATTTTATTACTTGAAATCAACCTACACTTGGGTGCGTAACTCTAAAGGAGCTATCATAACTCGACTGCAAATGTGGGTGTGGATGGCATAGGAAGCGGGGCTGGTGAAGTTGATGACGGGCAGGGCTATGTGGGAGACATAGCCGAATCTGATTTCTATTTTTTTTATTATGTGTGTGGTGGTCTCTCCTAAACTATCTTTTATTCGATTTTTAAATCGAATTACTATCGTTATCTATATAAAATGTTATCAATGTTTTTATATGTTTAGTTATACTTTCTTTATTTATGCACAAATTCATTACAGTAGCAAGTTATTAAAAATAATTAAAAAGCAAATGATAAACTTGAAACAAAAAAATTCATTTGTATTAAGCTTAGTAAATATTGGACAGAATAACAAAATTTTTGTATTAAAGAACAATAATGTTTGAAAATATATCATACTCTAATTTATAATGTACTAGTAATATACTTATATTATATATGCACGAGTAATATACTTATATTATATATGCATGAGTAATATACTTATTCTTTTTGTTTTAAGATTACTGTGATAACAATTCTTGTGTAATAAAAATATTATTAACAATTCTTGTGTAATATACTTATTCTCTCTCTAGTTATGATCCTCTGATTCTCCTTCAACTTTGACTCAGCTCTGGTCTGAGTTTGACTTTAACTGGATTTGTCTTGAAACACTTGATCCAAGGACGAAGTCGTCTTATTTCGGATCGAGCGTTGGTCTTTGGAAGTTTTTTGATGAAGAATGCTTCAAATTTGGTGAAGAATAGTCTTCAAATCTTCAAGTCTGGATTTGGGTGGAAACACTTGATCGGAGGGGTCCTGGACCTTGATCTCTGATCGGAGTACGCTTGTGTTTGAATTTGGTGAAGAACAGCTTGAAGGCGGCGAAGAACACTTGGAGTCTTCAATGTTGATCTTCAAGTATAAATGTCTGATCAGAGGGATTGAGCTCCTTGTTTCTGATCGAAGGATGTTTCTGGATGAACTTTGATGAAGAACTGTTGAAGTTGGCGAAGAACACTTGTTGATCTTCAAGGTGTTCTTGGACTGGAAACGTCTGATTAGAGGGATTCGCTCCTTGATTCTAGATCAAACGGCGTTTCTAGCAGGATTTGGCGAAGAACGCTTGAATATGACGAAGAACGGTTGAAGATCTTCGAGGCGTTCTTCAAGAAAAACGTCGGATCGGAGGGATTTGACCCATTTGTCTTGGATCGAACGCTGTTTCTGGAAGGCTTTGACGAAGAACGACTTGAACTTCGAAGAACTTCTTTAGATTTGGTGAAGAACGATCTTCGAATCTTCGAAGAACTTGTTCGATGATCTTCTTAGCTCGCAAGTTGCTCGTAGAGAGGATATTACTGTTGCTCGATCGTCTTCGATGGGTGTGGACCACTTCAAATGAACATGAAAGGCCCCTATTTATAGGGTAGGAGGTGAAGAACCTTCCTTTCTTGCGCTGACACGTGGCGCGATCTGGTTGGCTGATGTTGATTTGATTGGCGGCATTTACGAATCGACAGAATTTAGCTTGATTGATTTCTGTCGTCTTCATAAATATGGCAAATCAGTCATTTATTGCCATTTACGAGTGTCGGAAGACTCGTAATTTAATAACGACTTGTATCGTGTACAATAAATATCATTTGACTATTTAATTAGAGAATTAATTTGATAAATCCTCAAAATTAAAATAGTAATATATGATGATATTTATTTAATTTATACACGTGTCATTATTTAATTGGGAAGCAAAATTTATTTGCTTACAATTACTTTAACACTTTTCTTTTTTAATGACTCAATATTACTTTGATACCTTAAAAAATATATATATACTCACAAAAATCAATCAATATTTTTTTAACCATTATCACACATTAAATCTTATTTTTTATATGCGTCTCACTTAAAATAGGAAAGTTATTTCAGTATAAAAATACCCATTACTATGTGTAAATTTAATATGTTGGTTGACAGTAGCATGTGAAGAGGCATTAATAATATATCATACGCTAATACCCGTTAATAATGCTTCAAAATATTGAATTAAAAAACATTACACATAAACATTACTGAATGAAGATAAAAATCATCGGTAAATAATTCATTAATGTCGGTTTTATTACAATCACATAAAAATTTAAAAAGAAAAAACATTATTACTGATGCAAATACACTTACAAAAAAACCAAGAATAAAAAGTTTAGAAATATTGACACACTCTATTTTTTTTGGTGGAGTTCCAGATCTCATAGAAGAATTGTCACTCGAAAACTCCAGTGCTTCCGGTATCTTTTCTTCACGGAGGCTGGGTTTATTAATGGAGTCGAAACGTCCATCGTCTTCAACAATATTGAGATTTGGTCGGAAATAAAAATTATATGCCTCAATCGCTTCTTCTTCACTGTCAGAAGAATTTATACAAATTTTCTTTAAATCCAAGAACGTGCGGAGCACATTCAAACCAACTATCGTAGATCCCTACTCGTACTCCTTTAAATACTACATAGAATTTCTGCATATTTTTTTGGAATAAAATGAAGAAGGTTTGTTGAATGTAAAATGGAGAAGGTTTGTTAAAAGAATTTAAAATGGAAGATGACAAACTATTGAAAGAGATTTAAGATATATTATATTTACCGTATTTATTAATGAATTTTAGTTGAGAGTTGAGCATTGCATTGGAAATACAATTTAGGAGAGAGAAAATTGAAATTTAAGTTTGAATTTAGGAGAAAGAAAATTAAAGGGTAAAAATGGCATTTAACTTGTGTCTTAGTTTATTATTTTCAAAATTACCCTTGTCTGGATATCTGGATATTTAGCATTTCCCATACCAAAAACTCCATGTTACCAATAAAGTCATTTTATTACCCAAAGAAATACTTTTGTAATGATTATGTGTCACCTTCATTTAATGCATTCACTTTATTTCAAATGAATGCATTGTCTTTTTCAATTTTAAATTAAAATTAATTTCTTTAAAAATTGACGGCTGTCACTAAATTTTAACATTCATTTGTATGTTTTTTTGTTTAAAATTTTAGATGAAACCGTTAATTTTTTTAGTTGGTTGTTTCAATTTTTAAAAACCACAACTAACTTATTTTTCAATTTATTTTAGTTAGGTTGTTTTAGTTCTTTATTAGGAATTTTTAAATTTTAATTTACTTATCTCTTTATTTTAATTAACTTGAATTTTATATTCTTAATTAATTTGAATTCAAAACATTGCTTAGCCTAATTTTTCATTTCTTTTTCCACATTTTTTGTCGTAATTAAATTTTGACTTTTTCCACATTTTTGTATTTCTGGCAATTTAAAACCGTCACCCACTCCCACTTTATTAGCCTAATTTTTCGTTTCTTTTCTGATTTTTTAAATTTATTCTTATTTATTTTATAATTTCTCTTTTTTAACAGAATTCAAATTTATTTCTTTTTATTATTCAATTACAGATTTACAAATTTTTTTTTTCTATTTTAATATTTAATTTTTTAATTTCTATTCACTATTAATATGCATATATGCAGATTTCAATTTTTGCATTTAAAGCTAATGCATATTTTTATTTTTAAATAGCACAATTTTTTTTTCTTCATACTACACAAAATTATTGAATACAAAACTCATATATATATATATATATGAATATGCTAATAACACCCCAAAATACATGAGAACCCTGAATTTGATACACAAAAAGAATCAAAACTTGAACAAAAAAAATGTACAAAAATCTGAATAAATAAAAATGCTCCAAAATCAGTTTCCAGAACCAGAACCTCATGGATACACTAAAAGAACCAAATTTCAACAAGAAAAATGTACAAAATCCAACGATCTAAAAAAATTTAACAATGTCAGGAGAAAAATATCAATAAAATCTTGAATTCCTGCTCAAGAATCATCATCATTTTTGGAATATAACTGGAAAAAAAATCAAGCCAGTTTAAAAAAAATCAAAATCCACATCACACTAACAAAGAACAGAAAAAGAAAACATACGTAAATCGAAGCTCTCTATTTCAAAAATAAAAATAAAGTATAAATAAAAAATACCAAAATTCGAAGCACATACCTAAATCACAAAAAAATTTATGAGAGAACGAAGTCAGGCCTCTAGACGCCGGCCTCGTCGTTGTTCGCTGGCCTCAGCGCGCAAGGTACGAGGCTTCATCGCCGTGACTTTGCGGATTCTTGTCGTACAAAATATTGAAATTTTGATTTTTAAAAGCGGATTCAGAAAAATATAGGAGAGATATATAGAGAGAAGGTCGCAGCTGTGAGTCCGTCGGATCAGTGAGGTCGTTCGTCTGTGCTCATCGCTGGAAACGTGTCGCCCAAACCACGTCCAATTTCTCACGGGTCTCGCCGCTGCAATTAACCACCGGCGTCCACACCTCTGTCTTCAACCGCCAGTCCACCGCTCCCAGGCCGCAGTCGACAATCACGCACAAGTTGTCTCCTCATTGTCGGAATCGCCACAACTATGGAACCTGCAAAGCTTCGTCGCTCAACCACCGGATTACAAAAATCCATAACCGCATCTCCACCGTGTCCCACCTCTGTTCCGAGCCACCTCTCAATCCGAAACTGTCGCCTACCACAGTATTATTTTGGGCCACTGGTATGAACGCGACATTGATCTGGGCATCCATGGAGTGGGCAGGCGGTTGGACGATGAATGCAGCGGAGGCGCCGATCTAAAAGGGGAAAGGTAGGGTTTTTTGAGATAGAGAAAATAGGGATGGGTGGAGGTGGGTGAGCAGTTTTATTTCTCAGATTTAATCGGTGGGTAGGGTAGGGTAAGGGTAGGGCAATAGGATGTGACTTTTAATTGTGATGTGTCAGATGAAAAGTGGGGTGGATCCCATTTTTTACCCTCCTTGTAACATGTGGTTTTTTGTATTCCTATAAATAATAACACTCTTATAAATGACCTTATATGTAACTTACCCATTAAATTTTTATAGTCATTGATATCAATATTGTAAACAACGACATACTTTTTATAGCCTTTTACAATTATTTATTTTTTAAATTTTTACTTATATTTAAAATTAGATTTAATAATTTTTGAGATTTTTATTCATATTTGTTTAATTAATATAAAAATTATGATATTTTAAATTTATAAAAGAATTTTAATTTTAATTTTTTTTTCTTGTGGGTGAAATTTGAATTAGATTTTTTTAATAGGAGAGTCAATTTGAATTTTCATAAAATATTAAAAATTATTAATGAAAAGAGTTTTATTCTTTAATTTATGTTCAATTTTAATCAATTTTCAATTAAATTGTCAAGTATTAGTGTCCACCAATTAAAGATTTTCAAGTATGACTTTATCTTAATAAAATACAATAAAATTGACACGTCATCATATAACTTGTTATGTGACCTATAGCAGCAGATCACAGGACAAAAGGTCATTTTCTTGTAAGTTACAGGACTAAATTCAAAATTTAAAAGATAAGAGGATGAAAATCAAAGTCAACGAAACTTAAAGGATAAAAAAATGTATTTTCCCATTATTTTATTCTTTAGTGGATCCCACAATTATTCCACAATATTTTTACTTTATCTCATTTTCCTTGAAACCCGTATTCACACAAATGAAAATAAATTTGGGGGACGGAGGGAGTAATATATAAAATAGTTCACATGTAAAATAATTCATATTCAAAAGTTAGTGAATTTTAAATAGTCAGATCAAATTTGAACATCTTTTTCCAAAAGTTTTGAGCTAGATATATTTCAGAATTTTTACTATTTAGATTAATTCATGTTAATGTAAGGTAAAACATGTGTTAGTATTAGACTAAATATTTTTATACATATATTATTTATTTTAGTAAAAATAAATATTTTTCATACAATTCAAGAGCAAAATATGTGTTTGCCAATTTCGTGTCTCACGCAAGTGTACGTGGTAGTTGTAGACGTGACAAGATGACCAAGTTAAAATTATCCAACACAGGGAAACGGGTCTATGAATAGTAAGATCGTTGTTGAGAATAGAATCTAAGAAAGCAATAAAAGGCTTGGTGTATCTATCTACTTCTTCACAAAAGATTTGAATCTACCTATCACATTTTAATCAAAGATGAGCAAGAGTGGAAGCATGCATTAGTATAATCCACTTATGATTCATTTGGTGTCTATCTCTCCTAACATGCAAGGTCCATTGATTAATCAATTAAGCAAAGAGCTTCATTAATGTGCCTAGATCTCTCTAATGACACTTAATACCCTAATTGAGGTGACTAAACTCATAGACAATTCTCATTGACCTAAGAGCATTTCATCAAACACTTACCATGCACAACATTCAATAAAGAACTTTCATGAATAAGATCAATTCTCATGTCTTTCTAATCCACTAAGGCTCTAAACATCCAATTGGCAATACCAAATATTCATTCATATCATCAATTAAGAGAATTAACCAATCAATATCACAATTCATGCATATGATTGATAGGATCACCAAACTACTATATAAGCTTCATACACCAATGCATATGGAAATTAGCCCATGGCTAATTGAGTGATCACAACAACAATTAAGCTATCTAACATCATGATTAAGACTAATATAAAGAGAAATTACAAAAGTCTTACCTATAACAATGGAATTGAAAGTGCTATCTACTACCTTGAATATCCAACTTGCAATCCGGAACTCAAAACGCAAAACAGAAATGTAGGAATGTAGCTCTAATCACGACTGAGCTATAGAAACAAACGGATCATCGATCCAACGGGTAGATGAAAAGTAATTGAAGATAGAAGATTAAGAAAATCTAAGAACCCATTTAGTAACTTCTCTTAACTCCGTAATCTAATTGAGAATCTAAGAAAATGATGGAGAATGTGTAGAATGTCCTTGGAAATCTGATGCTTCAAGTATATATAGTATTCCTCATGCTTGTACCAAAATGCCCTTCATTGAAACGCGCAAAAGATGAAAACACCCCTGAAAATCCAGAAATTCAACCTTGCGCGCGACTACAGCCTGGCCACCGCGCGACTCCGGACTCACGTGCCTAGTCACGCGACGAGCTCTTGCTCGATCCAGGGATTGGGCGCATGACCACGGCTTGTCCGGCGCGCGACCACAACTTGTCCGGCGCGCGAGCAACTTATTTTCTTCATATCTTGAGCTCTAGAACTCCGATTGGTCGATTCTTTTTGTGTTGCGACCCTCTCTTCAAGCTCTTTCACATGGTATATCATTTGCACCATTTGGATTGATTTAATAAATCTGAAATTTATCAAACTTGCTCGTCCCTTCACCTTTTTGCTTCATTTTTCCTATAAACACAACTTTCTTGCCAACAAGGGGTCAATAGAACAAAGTATAACATATTAGGGTCAAATGTGAACATAAACTCATTAAAACCATATCAAAATGGATGCAAAATGATGCAATTATGACTCTAATCAACATATAATACTATAAAATAAGCATTGATTTTTCATAAATATATATTCATTTTTATAAAAATAATTCTTTTTCATATAATAACACATATAAAATAGTAAAAAGTGTATTACTACATGAAATAATACATTTAGATTTAAAGGGATAATGATTAAATTAAGATACACATATTTATTCTTATAAAAATATATTTTGTCCTTACAGTGACACATATTTATTCATATAGTAACACAAACTGGGAGCAAATGTTATTAGAGCAAATATATGTTACTATCATACTAAATATTGTTCTTTTATATATATTAATTAATTTTTACATAAATAAATATTTTTTATATGATACAAGAGCAAAACGTGTGTTACTATAAGAACAAATATTAATTTTTCACAAATATAAATTTATCTTTATAAAAATAATTACTTTGTATGTAATAACACATGTAAAATAGTGAAAAGTGTATTATTACATGATACAATATACTTAGATTTAAATGGATGATGAATAAATTAGGAAACACATATTTATTCTTATAAAAATACAGTTTGTCCTTACAGCAACATGTGATTGCCCATATAGTAACACATATAAGTAGCAAATGGGTGTTTCTATGGTACAAATATTTATATTTCCTTAGAAACATATATATTTTGCTTAGGCCCCGCTTAATAAAAAATAATTTAATCACAAAATGTATAGCTGAGTGACTAAGCAAGTCTACATGTTGTAGATTCTGAAACTTTCTATGCACAAGTTTAAAAACAAATGATGAATATAACTAAATGTAATAAATAATAAATAACAACAATTTATAGTAGTTCAAAGGTGTTGAATCCTCCTACATTCATTGTTACACCACACAGATGCCAAATTGACTAAGTCACTTAGACTTGGATGATCACACAATTTTTTTTACTATGTACTCCCCCTAAGAATTAGCACTCATTAAGGTCAATATTTTAGGTGGAACCTAATCATTAAGAAACTCTCAGTTTACAAAGAACTTCTAACCTCACAAAGAAAAATCTCTATAGGACGTAGATTGCAGTAAAAACTAGGTGGGGGAACAACAACAAGAAATATGATTCATTCTAAGAAAATCCTTGCAAAATATCCTATGAATCACTTAATAGATAAAAATTATGAAAGCTCTCTGCAAATATTGCTTGTTGTATATTTGCTCAGATTAAATGCTTGAATGCTTGAGTGTTGTTGTTGATAATCTTCCAGCCTTGATTCTCTATTTATAGATGAGAACTAGCAACTACCCATAGGAGTTCTTTTGAGTTTGAATTCAGATAGTGCTCTATGTCCTTCTCTTTGAGTCTGTTTCTCATATGCTTGAGAGAGAACCTCTAATGTAATGTCTATGTAAGAGATAAAATATATATGTTGCCAGTCCCAGTAATAAAATATCTTGTACATAGACTAGAATGAACAGATCTTATCTTGATGTTGTTTGTGAAACAAGCAATGATCAGTAGCCGAGTGAATAAATCCTAAGATGTCAAGAATCTATCTGAAAGTATCATACCAAGCCTTGGGGGGCTTGCTTAAGCCCATACAAAGACTTAACCAATTTGCAAACATGATGAGGTCTAGATGCATTCATAAAACCTTCAAGTTGAGAAATGTAAGTTGTTTCATTCATATGACCATTCAAGAAAGCATTATTAATGTCCACTTGTTGAATGTCCCAACCAAATGTGGCTGCAAGACTAAATATAATCCTTAAGGTAACTAGCTTTACCATTGGACAATAGGTATGGAAGAAGTCAATATCATCATTTTGTTGAAATATTCGTGCCACAAGACGAGCCTTGTACCTACCAAATTTCCCATCATTGGTATACTTAACTCCAAAAATCTATTTTGTATATATTATATTCATATCAGGATTGAAAGAAACTAAATCCAGAGTGTGATAAGTTATAAGAACATCAAATTTAGATTACATAGCAAATTTCTAATTAGGACTTGTTTAAGCTTGAGAAACTGTATCAGATTCGGGTACATGAAGAGTTATGTGAAATGCCTTAGGCTTGAGAATACTAGCCTTGGATTTGGTCAACATAGGATAAGTATTCAAAGAGGAAATAGGAGGTAGAGGATGGTAAGGAAAAAGGAGGAGGTAGAGAGGAGGTAATGAGGACAGTGAAAAGAAAAGACCAGAAAAAGACTATATATAGTTCATATTAAATAATCAGAATCATGAAGATGTGAATAAGTGGAGAAAAATTGGTGATTGAATGATAGAGATATGAAGGAATCAGAAAACATATAAGAATGATGAGATAGGGGAGGAGAGTGAGGTGGAAGAGAGGGAAGAATTGTTTTATTAGACTAATGAGGCAATGAAGAAGAAGTAGAAGAATGGGAACCAAACAATGTGGGAAAAGAAAATATGCAAAAATAGAATTGTATCCGAGAAATATTCACTTAGAGGGGCCTTAAGAATGGATAATAGGCACAACCAAACCCCTTGAGAGAGTGATAGTCTGGAACTTTGTGAAATAGAAGTTGATAAGGAGATGAATGATTTAGAGTAGGAGATGTGAGAAAATTAATGAGATAAAAAGCAGCGTTAAATGCAAGCCACCAATAAGATATTGAAAGTTTGTTGTGAGCAAGTATAGCTAGACCAAGTTCAATAACATGATGATATTTTCTTTCTAACATATTATTTTGTTGGTGAGTGTATGGTCAAATGCCTTATTTGTATACCCAGTGATATGAACAATTTATAGCAAGAGCCACAAACTCACTTCTCATGTCACAATGAACAACTTTAAATTTTTTGCCAAATTGTCTTTCAGCCATTGCCAAAAATGAAGAGAAAACAATAACAACCTCTAACTTAAGTTGTAAAGGATAAATCCACGAGTACCTTGTAAATTCATCAACCATGATAAGATAATACTTGAACCCATCAATATAAGGAAAAGAAGCAGGATCCCAGACATCAGTATCGATAACATCAAAAGAAGCTTTAGATGAATGCTAAATAGTAAAAAAGTATTGTTGATGCATTTTTTTTTTCCAAAATACATAGTTCACAGAAAGAATCGAAAAAAATTGACATATGGGCTTTAAGCTGATGCAATACAGTGAAAAGTGTATAATTGTAAGGATGACCTAGTCTCATATGCCAGGCTACATTTATTATGTCAAGCAAAATTTTCAACAACGTTACAACTGAACTGATGAGAAACGTCAGCAGACTTCTTGACCAGATGTCCAGTTAATATAGGCCTTGATTAAGTGTTCTTCTCAGTAGAACCTTGTGCATTCTCAAATTCTTGATAACACAATGAGTAGAAATTCAATCACAGACTCATTATCACTTAAAAATTGAGAAATGCTAATGAAGTTCTTAGTGATATCAGAAACATGCAGACTTTATCCGGAACCACAAAATTAGAATATTGTAAACAAGGTAGAGTAAAGGAATTTATACTCTTAGGGTTCATTTGGTTCGTAAGATAAAAGTATCTATCCGTAAAAAAATATGCATGTTTTTTACGGATAAATATTTTTATCTTACGAACCAAACATACCCTAAATAGGTAGGGAACAACCATTGCCAACAGTTAGACTAGAAGTACCTTGGTAGGGTGATTGAACATGCAGATTTTTCATTTGAGAAGTGGAATGGTGATTAACACCTTTATCCATATACCGCTCCATGCCTGAAGTAGACTAAGAGTTATTAACATCAGAAGTGTTAATTGATGCAACTTAAGAACTATAAGCAACAGAATTGAAGAATGACTACCAAAATGAGCCTGAGTTGTGCTAGAATCTAGATGAACTAGAAGAGCTGTCAATATCCTACCTTTTGTAACATTTGGTAGTGTTATGGGTGCAAAGAAAGTAAAATTAAGATCAGATGAGCAAGTACTGCTGATTAACTGAACATTATACTATCAGCTGAGGAAGTCAGCTGATAGGTCTGCTGATGGTTAGTCACCTGATGAGGTCAGCTGAGATCGTTTGAGAAGTCTACTGAAAGTCATCTGGAATATTAGCGGAGTCAGCTGAGGAGGTCAGCTGATGGTAGTCAGCTGAGGTGGTCAGCTGATGGTGGTCAGCTGAGGAGGTCAGCTGATGGTGGTCAGGATGATGGTCAGTCAGGATGGTATGGTCAGGTCAGCTGGTCAGATCAGGACAAAAGGTCTACTGATGATATCAGCTGAGTACTCAGACTCAGCTGAGGACATATCATATCAGCAGACAAGACAAGACAAGACAAGAAAGGAGCATACTGACTCCAAAGTCAGGAATTAACTCAGGATCAGTTACGAAGCAGTTTAAACTTCCAAATTGGACAACGGGCGATCAGTTTAACATAATCAAAACTGAAGATCGTTGGGCTCTGACAGTTACTCATTTTTTGTTGCAACTGTAGCAGTTTTCTTGTTAGGTGGTTACGATCACTAGCATTAATTAGGGATTACATACTCCTATATATATACGCACATATGTATAGAGAGATATAGAGAACAATCATATACTCAGTGAGATCAAAATACGTGTAATATGTATCATCTTCCATTGATTAGTGAGAGAGGTGCCCTCATCCGTGGACGTAGATCATTTCTGATAGAACCACGTAAATCTTGGTGTTCTTCAATTTTTTGATTTCAATTGATTTTAAACAATCATTGTTGACTCAACATGTAGCAATATGATTAGGTATACCGAAAAGTTGACAATAAATTTTAGGCTTAGATTGAAACTTAAATTTATCTTTCTGCTTGCTAGAATTTGTCTTAGAAGAGGCAACATTAGCAGATGGAACATAAGAACTAGAGGAGAGTGAAGCTATGGATTGAGAAGAAGTATGTTGTTAAATCCTCATCTCATGAGTTTGCAAAATGGACTACACTTTAGTTAGAGTAGACAATGAACTACGAGTAGTCAAATTTATCACAACAGATTTAAATTTTGCACCTAAGTTGCTGAGTACATACAAGGTCAGATCCTTATCTGACACAATATATCCAGTGACATGTGAACCTGTCACAACCCAAGTTTCTAAAGTATTTTGACGCTTAAAAAAATAAAATTTTCTTTTATCACCAAATAAAATAAAGTGATATATTTTCAAATCAACACTATGCTCAGGTTGAGTCGTAATTAAAAAGAAAATCTATTTAACATTTTACAAATTAAGGTTTAATTAGAGTATGCAGTGGAGGTTGGTGGATTGCCTGAAAATTTAGTTTTATTGTCTCATCATTTATTTTTGACATTTAACTTAAGCGTCAAAATACTTTAGAAACTTGGGTTGTGACAGAACCATTTGTAATATATATAATCTAAAGAATGTAATCATCAATCGAAGAAGCATCTTTCTTCAAGGGTTGTAACTAAAGACATCAAGTCATGGCTCGAGCCTTAGACTGAGATTAGAATAAGTCCTTAAGAATATGCCACACCTGAAAAGAATAAGCACATATTCTCACATGTTCGAGGATCAATTCATTAATTGAGCTTAAGAGCCAACATAATAGAAATTGGTCTCATTGAAGCCAATTTGCATATTCAGTTGAAGAACTGGTGGATTCATATGAAAGTGGGTAAGAAATCAGAAGAACATCCTCAAAGGCATGTGCACATAAAGAGACCAAAATTCGAGAGCATTAAAAATTGCAATTCCAACGATCAAGATGAATATGAAGTTAGGTAGAGAAAATGATGCCATGAAGTATGAAAGAGTAGCAGCGGATAAAAGGTAGAATAAGATCGAAGATGATTTGAAGATATGAAGACGATTGAAGATACAAAGGAAATCAAATAAAGATGACCTTAAAAATAAAGATAACAGAATATAACTGCGTGATGGTTAAAGACAACCGTCAATCGATTAGAGAGTACTAAGAAAATAGAGAGAGAGAGAGAGAGATCCAACACCATGTTAAAAAAAATCATATATAGAATTAGGTGGATAAAATGCTATTTATAATGTGATCCACCAGATTACTCTAACTAACAAATAATGGACTATTATCTAGAGACTAAATAAGCTCATAATTTTGTAAGCATGTGTATTTACATAGTAATGACATGCATGAGTTATGTATATGTATGTGAGTTCATGCAAGAGTGCATGTATGTGTGAATAAACTCAAAATAATACAGGATGGGAGGGGTGGTGGGGGTAATGAGAAAAATAAGTTGAGAAATTTATTTACAACTTATATCTCAACTTTTTTTTTCTTTTTACAACTTATAAATTATAAAGAAATTTATTTAAGGATGTTATGAAGTATCAAATATCTTATTTTATCAAATTCTTTAAGATTATATTTGGATAAAATCATTTGAAATATAAGAGATTTGAAAATAAATGAATTTCATGAATTTAAATGACATGATTTTGTTAAGAGTGCGACTATTCATACCCCAAATTCCTCTAAACATACTCCCATTAATAAATATACACAATTTAAAATAAAAAATAATTTAAAATACTAAATATACCCCATTTTTTACTAATATATCTTTTTTTTTTACTTATTTTTCTTCTCTCTCATGTTCTAACTGCTATATTCATGGAGTCCTGACGATCAATTCATATTTTTATCCACGTACACAATTTACAAATCAATTCAATCTCATTTTTTACTTGTTAGTCACATCAAACCAATCTAAATTATATATTTTTATTAATTATTGATGAAATATTACTATACACAATAAATAATTAAAAGGGCATTTGCCTATTGTTGAAGAGTGCCGCGAAAGGGGTGATGTGGAAGAGGATGAACTGCCGTATTTTCTACGATGATACAGAAAAGTTGAAAATTATGAAATTTTGGAATGAGGAGAATGATGATTTTGCGGAGAAAAAAAGCTCCCGTGAGATGAAGGAGCGTGGAGAAGAAAATGACGATGCAAAGTTTCAATTCTTATAGCAGAAAAATGGTGACGCACTGCTTTGAAGAAGACGAGATCAAAATTGAAAAATGGTATAACAGTTAGAACATGAGAGAAGAAGAAGAATAAATAAAAAAAAGTAAAAAATGGGGTATGTTTAGTATTTTAAATTATTTTTTCATTTTAAATTGAGTATATTTATTAATGGGGGTATGTTTAGAGGAATTTGGAGTATGAATAGTCGCCCCATTTTGTTAATTATTTGAAATAGTCCAATTTTGAACTAGACTTATATTTTTAAAATTCATGAATTTAAATATTTTACTCAAACAAATGAAGTAAATTTAGATTGTGGATTTAAAATTCACAATGCACACAACGTAAATGTGATTATAAGTAATTATGCCAAACTATATCTTAAATGACCTTGAACAAATTAACCAAGAAATTTGTAACATGTCAGTAGTGTTTGCATAAGCTATGTTTTAAAAAATAGGTTGAACCGATCAGTTCGACCGATTCAATTGCTAATTGGGCAACCTTCTGAATGACTCAAAAGCATTGGACTGCTGATAACTTGAAGCGATCATCAATGACCAAAAGTGGCCAAAAATGGGCCAAAAGATCACAGATCGACTCACGCAAGCCAATAAGCATACAATATTTGAAAAAAAAGTACGATGATTCTACACGCCTTCAGTGTGCGACGCTACACCTTTGACATAGCTCTATTCTCTCTACAAAGATAAAATATTTTATTTTCTTAACTTTTTCTCCACAAGTGGCATTTGAAGGTGGGTTTTCTCTACAAAAAGATCTAATTGAGATGAAAGTATAGTAGCTTTTTTGACCCAAGAAAGAATTGATGGTTGATTAGTGTGAAGATTGCTCGAAATTATTATGTTTAATTGCCTATTTTGAGAGGATTTCTTGCAATTTGTTACACTTAATTGAGTAGTTGAGCTTGATTGTAGAAATATTAATTGTGGCACATTTTTGGAAAAATTGAGATGAGTTCATGATTAAATTATGAAATTTTTACTTGGGTTAATTTAAAAATTGTTACACTTTTGATTTAATTAGTAACCCATTTAATTAATTTTCAAATTCCTAATGTTTGAGCCCAAATAGTAATTGTCTAGCTAATTAATTGAGAAGCCCATGAATAGCCCATTAATCTTATTCTAACTATTAAATCTTGTTAATTGATTTGGTTGCCAGTGTTGCTTAAAAGCTGTATTCACTTGAAGAAATCAAAAGGAGTGGAATGGGTCCACTACACAACATTTGACCAAATTTGAAGGCAGAGAAAGACGTGTCACTACCTTAACCACATCAATTCATTTTCCCAACTACCAAGAAACATTAACCCACTGAAGGCCTTCACAGCAACCACCACTATCTACCTTTTCAATGAGATGATAAAGAAGCACTCACGCCAGCCAACAGCCTCCGGAAAACCTGCTCGTCACCGGAAATGGCCGTCGTCGATATTAATTCGAGAAGCCGCCGTGTCAAAGCAGCCACTCTTGCCGTCGACGAAGAAGAAGAACCACTTCGTCAGAGAGAGAAACGAAATCGCCCACCTCAAGCCTTGCTGGAAAAATTGGAAATTGAACTACCTCACGCTCCTCGTCGGAAATCAATTGAAGAAGCATTGGAGAAATTGAAGCTCTGCCCCTGCCGAACCGCACCCAGCGCCGGAAATTAAGCAAGGCCGCCTGTTCGCGCCTCTCAAAGTCCACATGCCGGAATCCGCCATTAATGCCAATTTGAAGCTTCCCCTACCCATCTCGAGATTCGACAACCGACGCCGGAGTTTGAAGAAGCCTCGCCGACAGAGAAAGTACCTCCGCCGTCCCTGCTCTCGAAGAAGGCCCAGCCCTGCTGCAGCCCGTCGCTCCGGAATTCGCCACTGTCCCACCGTGTTTGAGGAAGAAAGAAAAAACGTTCTTAATTGAAGAAGTGTTAAGAAGGTAAAAACGTTTTTCTTTGTTTTTCTTTAATGGCCGTGTGACATTATTTGCCTTGGACCGTGTTGTGGCCGTGTGAAGCCCGTGTCACTATTGCCGTAGTGAATGACACGGCCAACACCAAAATTCGCACGGCCGTGTCAACTTTATGAAAGGGTGCCGTAGTGATTGACACGGTCAACACCAAAAATCATACGGCTGTGTTCTTATTCTGAAGAGGCCGTGTGACCGTACAAAATTCTGAAAAATCAACTTGGGCCTGAGCCCATCTTCTGCCGCCCATTTCAATTATAATTTCAGGAGCCCAAATGTATAAAAAGGGACAGCAACTTGTAGGGCACGGAGGATAACACTGAGAATTTACAACTGGATATCATTCCAATCACACGACACTTTCCAGTTTTCGGAGAAGTATCAACAGCTTTTTACACACACTTTCATATAGTACTAGGTGTTTTTCATTTTATTTTTAATTTTCCTACAAGACATTGGAGAATTTTATTTCAATCAAGTTGTAATCACTCTTCTTAGGTGAATTCTACCATTTGCTCTAATTATTTAGTTGCTATTTAAATGTTTATGGAGATGTTGATGATTTATGTTATAAGTTTTATTAATATTGTTATGGGCTAATTTTATTTGTGCTTTGGAGTTTTTGAAACCATGTGAATATTAAGTAGGTGTTGTTTATGATTTTATTTGTGCATCTCTTGGATGGTTTTTCTAATTATGGGATTTTCTTGAGCTTTAATTGATTTTCTTTTCTAATGTATGTGTTAATTTATGCTTGCAATATTACTAGGGTTGAGTGAGCTAAATGAGTGCATATTTTCGGATTGATAATTGGTTAGATGTTTTAATTGTGCCCCTTACACATTCAAGAGAGGGTAAGAGGTAGTAGAACCCCCATAATTAGACACTTAAGCTTAAATTAGGAAGCAAAAAGTGAGGGAATTAGGAAGGTAGCCTTAGAACCGGGTTTGGGAACACCTCATTGAGAGGCTATATTACCCGAAGGGGAACGGTTCCTCTTCCTAGCATTTATTTTACCGAATTCATTGTGAATCTTGAGTAATTGCCCCTAAACATCAAAATAGAGACATAGATAATTCATAAACGGTGTCCTTAGTATCACTAGGTGGATAATTCCCTAAATCATATCTTCTCTCACTTGAATTTCTTAATTTAGTTCTTAGTCTTAATTGTTAATATTCTTGTTGGTTAATTTTGTTGCTTAGTTTAAAATCCAAAAAGATTAGAAACCCTTGCTAGTGACTATATAAGCATGACAACACATTGGATTAGGGTCCATTTGCACTAACACCTCCCGTGGACGATACTACTTGGTCGTTTACTACCTTTGATACTACTACGATCCCTTACACTTGAGGGTGGATTAGCTAGTTGAACTTTGACTAGAAAATACGAACAAGTCAATGGTGAGTAAGAAAAAAAGACTTACCATCTAGCCACCTGTCGATATCACACTGTTACAATTTTAAATAATTACTCCCTTCATTCTATAATTGTTTTTACACTTTTTTTTGTCCGTCCCACAATTATTTTCACACCCTATAAATGGAAACTATTACTTTGACTTTATCCTCACAATATTCACATATTTACACAAAATATCATTACTTATACATTAAATCCAACTAATCTCAATATCTTAAAAATATGTTTTACATATCATTCTACTTTTTTTTTAAAATATGCAATCCCAAAGGTGAAAACACCTCTAGGAGGGAGGGAATACTTTTTAAGTATCCAAGTTGTCTTATTTTCATTTTTAATCCTTCTTATTTTAATTATTGTGTGCAAGTCTAGCATAGTTTAGTTAGTTATATATTTGATTATTAATTTTCTATTGATGTTTATTGATCAACTCATTAAATCATTATAAATTCATCATTGATGTTTATAAAATTAAAAAAAATAGTTTAACTAATCATAGTAGCATAAATCCAACCAGTGTTTTCATAATCGGACCGGTGATCAAACCGGACAAGGCACCGGTTTACGGTTCAACCGGTTGGATCGGCTGTTCAACCGTTAAAATAATTTATACCTATTTTTTAATATTTTCTATGTTAATTAAAATAAATATCCACTTATAAAATTAAATTAATACAATAGAATCATTTTCCTTTTTTTTTAAAGATAATTTGATAATATTATTTACTTAAAAAATTAGAAAGTTGGGCCAAAATTTCATTAATGGCCCATTAAACCTATATCTAAACCTAAAATTTCAGAAACCCACTTATTCACATTGTACCGTCTATTATATTCTTGTAGTCTTGTTCTCTTCCTCCACCGATTTTCAGCGTCCAGACATCGCCGCCTCCTCCACCTCAACCGCCACCTCCTCCCACGCCTGTGCGCTACATCAGACAGCCTCGCCTCCGCGCTGCCACACGCGACGCACCCCCTGCCGTCCACGGCCACGCCGCCTCCTCCCACGCCTGTGCGCTACATCAGACAGCCTCGCCTCTGCGCTTCCACACGTGACGCACCCCCTGCCGTCCACGGCCACGCCGCCTCCTCCCACGCCTCGCCCGCCTAGGGGCGCCGAGGCGGTTTGCCGGAAAAATCCGCCTCTTCTCTGGTTAACCGGTTCAACCGTTTTGGGCGGTTTTTCCGGTTGAACAGGTTTTTCCGGTTGAACCGGTTTTTGACCGGTTCAATCCGGTTCAACCCCCAAAACGGTTTTTAAGCATGTTCCGGACCGGTGTCGAGGCCGGTTCCCGGTTCAACCGGTTGAACCGGCCGGTCCGGTCCGGTTTTAATATCATTGAATCCAACACAAATTATTTAAATATGTATTTATTTTCTTTATATAACTTATTAATGAGTGGTTACCTCATGCACTTGAAATTGAGGATAAAATTTAATTTAATTTTAACAGACCCAAAATTCATTAAAAAAACTAGTGGGTCACACAATTAATAGGTCGGAAATGTGCACAACAAAGGTGAATGACTAAATATGTGAAAAAGGTAATCTCAACCACCCCGACTTCGAGCTCATCGGCCATGATGCATATCAATGCCACGCCCATCAAATACAAAGGCCAAATCAACTAGTAAGACCACAATTTCAACCACGGCTCCAAACTTGCCGACTGAGATGCAGATCAATACCAAACTCGTCGTATACGGTGGGGACTATATACATTACTTTAGTTCAATGTACGGAAGGGTTCTACTTTAGTTCAATTTTAACAAGGTAAAGAATGCAACCTTAATTTGAATATGTCACTCTATTTGTGTTGTAAGATATTCCATTCAATTTGTAATAGCCAAATAGCAAATGAGTGATATCCCTATAGCAACAACATAATACTCAAAGAACAAATAAGTAAAAATCACAAGAGCAACTGAATAATACCTAAAGATCAACTGATTAATACCTTAAGAGCGACTGACTAGTACCCTGTGGACAAGTCAGTAATACTACAAGAACAAGTTTAAGTAATAACCAATAAATATATCAGTAATATCCAAAGAATAAGTTATTAATATCCCGACAAGCAGTCTAAGTAATACCCGAAAAACAAATCAGTAATATCCAACTGCCAAAAAACCACAGTACGACATATAACTATGTGTTTTCAAAAAATTAAATATTTCACCCATTTTTTACCCGAAAAAAATAAAAATGAGCCCAAATTCCAAATTTATTTTATGCATGTGAGTGCATATAAGTATTTGTATTTATTAATATTAAATACTATTATAAATAATATAAATGAGATCTATCATTATATATTTAGCAATACACTATATAATTATCGGGTGCGACTATACATACCCCAATTATTAAACATACTCCATCTAAAATGAAAAAAATAATTTAAAATACTAAACATACACCATTTTTTTTTACTATTATACACTTTTTCAATTTTGATCTAGTCTTCTTCTCCCTCAAGTCATATTAATGCTCCACAATTAAAAAGAAATAAAGCAGTGTGTCACCATTTTTCTGCTATGAGATCTGAAACTTTGCATCGTCATTTTATCTGTTGCAACAGAATAAAATTTTAAAAGAATTAACTTGAACGTCATGTCTTCTTCTCCACGCTCCTTCAGATCTCACTGAGCTTTTTTTCTTCGCCTGAAAATCACCATTTTTCTCATCCAAAATTTCATAATTTTCAACCTTTCTGTATCCTGGTGGAAAATACGGCAGTTCATCCTCTTCCATGGCACTCTTCAACAATAGGCAAATGCCCTTTTAATTATTTATTGTGTATAGTAATATTTTATCAATAAATAATAAAAATATATAATTTAAATTAGTTTGATGTCACTAACAAAACATAAAAAATGAGATTGAATTGATCTGTAAATTGTGTACGTTGATAAAATATGAATTGATCGCCGTGAATATAACAGTTAGGACGTGCGAGAGAAAAAGAATAAGTAAACAATAAAAAAGGGTATATTAATAAAAAATAGAGTATATTTAATATTTTAAATTAATTTTTTTATTTTAAATAAAATATATTTAGTAATTGGAGTATATTTAGAGAAATTTGGGCAATGAATAGTCATAACCATAATTATCATGTCATAATGATTTCTTTGTTTTAATAATGATCCGACGGTCAGACCTGATTTCACCAAACCGAGTCAACGCTGGCTCCCGCTTTTAATACATAGCATTAAGCCGAAAAAAAGAATAAAACGAGAACTCATTCCTTTGCAGTATACACTTGAACTCCACCTAAATCTTTTTTGTGTTCTTCGAGTGCTGTTCTTCAAATTTAAATTCTAGTGTTCTTCAATTTGGACTGGAGTAAGAATTCGATTCGGGATTTTCGGCTTGAGGATTCGATTAAAAAAATCAGTTGACAGAGTTTGCGAAGGCGCGAGACATTTTTTCGAATAAAAGTGATTCCTACATTTTAATCGAGTCTGCAAACACACACTTGATATCGTTGTGCAGTACGTCTGCTTGATAATTGCTTTTGATTTCTTGCCATTCTTTGTGTGTAGTTACTCCATTTGTTCCCCTCGATTCTCAAGTTATGCTTTGGAAGTGATTTAGGGTTTACAGTCACTAATTTTTAGGCTTATTTTTGTTCAAGGTTCTCAGGAAATTAATCTGAACCTGGAATTTAAAAAAAAAAATTCAGGGAGATGTTTTTTCACATAGTGTTAGAGCGGAATATGCAGCTACACCCTCGTCACTTTGGCCGTGATCTCCGGGATAAGCTTGTGGCCAAGCTCATGAAAGATGTCGAGGGCACTTGCAGGTTATTGAATTATAAAACCCTGCTCATTAGAAAACATAGGATTTGAGTCGTGCATTCATGCTTTAACCATTCTGGCAACTGTTTATTTTGTTACAGTGGTCGCCACGGATTCATTGTGGCAATAACTGGCATTGAAAGTGTTGGGAAGGGGTTAATTCGTGATGGGACCGGGTTTGTTACCTTTCCAGTGAAGTATCAGTGTGTTGTGTTTCGACCCTTTAAGGGAGAGATTCTAGAAGCCGTTGTTACAATGGTTAACAAGGTTGGACTTTTGTTTTGTTCTAATGTTGATTTTTGTTCTAATGTAGATATATCCATGTTTTCGTATCTTTTTGTGATTTTTTCAGTGTTTCAAAATTGTTGCAGATGGGATTCTTTGCTGAAGCAGGGCCTGTCCAGATTTTCGTGTCCAATCATGTTAGTAGCTCTATTGAGGCTGGTGTTGAAATTTCTTATGCCATTATTGTGTTAAATATCATCTTTTACTCACTTGAGATGAAACCATTGTTGCTTGACCTGGTTAAAATAGAAATGGTGTTTTGGTTTGACCAATATTTGTCCAATTCCTGTTACATAAGAACATTTTATGGATATATCATATGTGTTGATTAGTAAATAAGATTTTTCATAACATCAGAAGGAACCTATAAGCTATAGAATATTTTTAGAGGAACGAACCACCAGTTCTTCTGCTATATATTCTATCATCAGTTGAGGGCAACATTCGTCGAAATGCAGTTGATAAACCTCTGTTGGTGTTGGGAACCAAAATACGTGCAGTCGGTGGTTCTGCTATATATTCTAATCAGTTGAGGGCAACATTCGTCGAAATGCAGATGATAAACCTCTGTTGGTGTTGGGAACCAAAATAAGTGCAGTCGGTACTTCTGCTATATATTCTGTCATCAGTTGAGAGCAACATTCGTCGAAATGCAGATGATAAACCTCTGTTGGTGTTGGAAACCAAAATACGTGCAGTCGTATACCACGTGAATGAATGTTTTCTCCAATATTAACCAGATTAAACACTAAATATTGTTTTAGAATACCAACCTTTCTCAGTGTGTGCCTTCAGCAGCAACATATAACATTATTATCAAAACGTTATAACTTGTAAACTTGGGTTTCCGGCAGCGAAGTTTGTCTATTTGCCATCTTTTAAGCTCCCAATCTTTTTCTTTGTGATTCATTGACTATCTTTATGATGTACTTATTATAGAATAATTTGCAAATATATTTTATTTTCCTCTACCTTGTCCTGCTCTTGTAACTTGAAGGTTTATCACAGGAAACTGTCAACTATCATACATATGTTTACTCTATTAAAGATCATCATCATATGGTTTTTGCATGTATTCATATCTTCTATTCTAGTATTTTAGTAAATTATAGAGCAAACCTTCCCGAATTGACTATCTGATCATTAGGAAGTCTGATTCAGTATTCATTTTCTTTCTCAATTTGATTAGAAATTCCTTTTTTAAATTTGCAGTTAATACCGGATGACATGGAGTTCCAATCTGGAGATATTCCTAACTATACAACTTCAGATGGATCTGTATGTACCCATTCCACTTACGCCCTTTCATGACATGACAACATATCATGAAGTCATGATCCTTTATAAGCATGTCAAGAAGACACACTAATTGTTTCACTAAATCATTGACAGGTCAAAATTCAAAAAGAGAGTGAAGTTAGGCTGAAGATAATTGGCACTCGAGTTGATGCGACTGAAATTGTATGTCCAGAAATTAGTTTTCTGAGTTCTTAACCAAAATTTGTATCAAGATCTCTCAGAAAATTTGCATGTTTTTCAAACTTGTTCTGTCTGCCATATAAGTACAAAACTTTTATGCAGGCAAAGCCTAGTGATGTTAACTTGTGAATATGAAACTGAACTGAGCAGTATAACCATAACCATAGGCATAATATTTTTTCTTCAGGGTGTTCTAACAATTGAGACTATTTCTAGGAAAAGAGTAGTTCACGAGACGAGAGAGTAACTGTTCACTGTATAGTTATTAAAGGCTCACCCGGTGCAACTCTAGCCTACATTTTTTTCGGAACTTAGGTGGTCGTGGGACGATATGACTTTAAAATCATTGCATGTAAAATCTTTGATGAATAGTAAAAATGTGTGTTTTGATTTTTGTAGGGTGAGATTTTGAATTATGTCAAATCAATGTTTAATAATGATTGGTGTTGTATTATTTTAATGTGTTGTATAAGATAAAGTAGGAAAGAGAATGAATTAGTGTAAGTAAAGTTATGATGTTATTAATGAATGAATGAGAGAAAAGTATTGAGAAGAATAATAATAGGTTTATAAGTATTTTATGTGTGGATGAAGTATGAGATGTGAAAATATGATTTTATATCTCTAACTCGAATGAAAGGGGTTCCAAAGTCCAAATCCTATCTGAGCGAATCCCAAACAATCGCTGCCTCTTCATGTTGAGACATGCGCATACACTTGAAAGTTTTTTTATTTTTATATTTTTAGTTAAGAATATGTTTTGAAGACTAGAATAACAAAAAATGCACATTTATAGTAGAGAATTACATGGAAACTAATATCTCTAAGATTACAAAACTTTTGTAGGATATGCAAAAAGAATATACTAGAATAATTCAAGCATTGACTTGGTCTTCATTGTTATCCTTATCAACAAAAATTACAAAATATAAACATTCATTTTTATATATCATGGTTTTTTTTTCATTATTCAGGTTTTCTTTTTTAAATTCTCTGTTAAAAAGGCGCGTGTCTAAGGCATTAGGCGAGCTGTTGCGCCTAGGTGTGCCTTGGAGCCTTAATAATTATGCACTGTTTTAATGATTTTGAATTTGGCTGATGAAATTTGCATCTTTATTTGGCTTGTAGGAGTGAAACTGCAATAGTGGGTTCTTATTATAAGTTTTAACATCTGCATGCATCATATGCATCTTACATGTTGATCTCATATCTACAAGCTCTAATAATTTTGTTTATTCTACAGTTCTGCATTGGCACCATAAAAGACGACTTTTTGGGTGTGATAAGTGATCCAGGTTCAACCTCTTGATGATGCTCTTGGACTACTTTTTTTGAGATAATATATATAATTACATCTTTCAAGGCTTGTCGCTTGATTAATGCATGTCTGCGGGCTTTTTCTTATCACTGGAACTGGTGTAGACTAGATATTATGTTGATGATATAGTATTTTGGTAGTGTATTATGGAACTTTTGAGTACCTAAGCAAACACAGTAGAATATTTTTGTGATTTTACATACATTTGATTGCTTGATCCATGTCAAATGAATTTTGTAGTCTCTGTACGAGTGTTTTTCTTTTCTTTAGTCTTTACTTATTGGTAATTTAGACAAAAACCTTTATTTTATCCTTGTTCTTTTGTGAATCCCAAGTAGCAAAATATCAGAAAATATATAGTGCTATTTTTATAACAACAAGTCAAGATTAGTTAACTAATAGAAAATTCGTGGAGTCTCTTCCAATCAAACATAATCTGCCACTAGTATAGATACTTCTTACAAACTCCAACTTGTGATAAATTATTACAACAATCATATTGAAATCTGAGCACACAGTATAATACTTTGATGATCAAAGTCTGCTAAAAATTTAGATCCAAGCAAATCTTTCATGTGAAGGCATGGCATGCCAAAAGGTCTCCTTCATCAGATTTTAGTTTCAAAAAATTCTCACCTCTAATCATCCAAGTGCTACTGTGAAATGGGGAAGGATGAGGCATGGAACCTCCTGAGTTTACGCAGAATCTGTTACGTTCTTGTTGTCCTCTCCTCCGTCT
The DNA here is from genome assembly GCA_026898435.1 of Prunella vulgaris. Lineage (NCBI taxonomy): Eukaryota > Viridiplantae > Streptophyta > Magnoliopsida > Lamiales > Lamiaceae > Prunella > Prunella vulgaris. Next base: position 1,148,516 of record JAPKLY010000099.1, read on the forward strand.
GCTCGTTTCTGCTTCTCTACTGGTCCTCCTATTTCCCCATCACCTGCTTTCCTGCCCCTCATGAAATCCCTCTTTGGGAGAACCAAGACTTAAATCTTGTCACATTTCCATCTTCTTGGAATTCCCTTGACTTCCCCATCAAACCACCTCTAAGAATTTTGAAAATCGGAGTTTTTGTGAAGAAATGGCCGGATGAAGAACACGCTGGAGGGCTGGAACGCCATGCTTCAACTCTGCACCGAGCTCTTGCCAAACGGGGCCATGAGCTCCATGTTTTCACCTCATCCTCGACTACTAATATGTCGCCAACTAGAAATTTACATTTCCATCTCTCAAATCCAACGGCAGCTGGCTATCTTGATCAATCCACAATCTGGAAGCAGTTTCAAGCAGAGAACTCATCAGGGAGACCCTTTGATGTGGTCCATACAGAAAGTGTGGGCCTGATGCACACCAGATCAAGAAACCTGACTAACTTGGCTGTCAGCTGGCACGGAATCGCATACGAATCTATACATTCCGACATCATCCAAGAAATGCTGAGGGATCCTGAGGTGGCACCCCAATCTACTATTCTCAAAGAAAGGATAACCAAAGTGGTGGAAGAAATACGGTTCTTTCCACGCTATGCTCACCATGTTGCCACAAGTGATCATGTTGGAGATGTCCTGAAAAGGATCTACATGCTACCCGAAGAACGCGTCCACATCATCTTGAACGGTGTTGATGAGCAGATTTTCAAGCCAGATGCCATCAAGGGTGGAGATTTCAAGATGGAATTCGGCATCCAAGAATCCACGTCGTTGATTCTTGGATGTGCAGGGAGGCTAGTGAAGGACAAGGGGCACCCTCTCTTCTTTGAAGCGCTGAAGCAAATCTTCAATGAAAGTAGAAAGTTCCAAGAAAGTGTGCTTATCCTGGTGGCTGGAGACGGGCCCTGGGGAGCGAGATACAAAGAGTTAGGATCAAATGTACGCGTTTTAGGGCCGTTAAATCAATCCCAGCTAGCGAAATTCTACAACGCAATTGACATTTTCGTGAACCCAACATTACGAGCTCAGGGGCTGGATCATACTTTGTTGGAAGCTATGCTTGTTGGGAAGCCATTGATGGCCACAAAAGTTGCTAGCATCACAGGTTCTGTAGTTGTAAGGCCAGAAATAGGGTACACGTTTTCGCCTAGAGTGGATGCACTGAAGAAAGCTATGTACGAGGTGTGGAAGGACGGAAGAGCCCTTCTCCAGCAAAAAGGTAAGTCTGCCAGAGAAAGAGCCTTGAAGCTATTTACTGCCACCACTATGGCTGCGGCTTACGAGAGGCTGTTTTTGTGCATTGCTGACGGCAATCATTACTGCACCTACAAACATAATTCTACAGGAAGATCCTGACCGTAGATGCTCAAGATATGTAACTAGTGAAAATGCTGCTGTGTACAAGTGCTTTTTTATGCTTATATCTTCAGCTTTCAGTAGACTTCAGAAAATATGAAGATTAATGCAATATTATCTTGACAAACTTACACAAGTCAGCAAAAAGATCACTAATCAAGAAGCACTAGAGCATGCCAATCCCATACTATCATCAAAAGTAATTCTCATTTGCTAAAAATTAATAGGATGGATGCTGTGGAAATGCAAAATGGTTATAGTGAAACTAAATGATATTAGTTTGTTGCTCTGTAACAGGCTATCAATCAGTGGTGATAATATGCTGAAGCTCATAATAGTTTAAGACCCATTCTAGTTTGAATTTTTAAAATTGATTTTTAAAATCCTAACTCTAGCACCCCGTAAATAATCTACATAAATATATCAATTAATTTATTATTATATTTTTACTTCATCTAAAAACTTTTCTACTTTTTTTTTTTACATCATAAAGTTAAAACCTATTATACTAAAAAAAAAAAAAAAACACAAATTTTAAAATTTCTAAAAACCGCTAGTTTTCAAAAATTAAAATTTAAAAGTTACTTATAACTAAAAAAGAACATCTCCTAGAGTTCTGAGTTTATAATTAACAACACTTGCTACACGTGTGTCTATCACCTACCTTATTTCGTGTATCTAAAATCTGTAGAAACTTTATAAAGGAATAAAGGGAGTGTAAAATTATAAAATTAGTTGTAATCGTCAAATTATACACAAGATTTTTCTCTACATGAAAATTAAAATTAGAATTATTTTGTGTAAAATTATCTCGCAGATTTCATTTTGTAACAGAGATCCCCCAACATACAAACCTAACCCGCCCAACCATTTCATGGCCCATGTTTATTGGAATTAGTCTTGAAATGCACTATTCTTAAAAATCTTTGACAAATTTTTTCGAATTTCTTTTAACAAATTTTAGGAAAAAAATTTCGATTTTTTTTTTCAGTTTTTATTATATTTGAAAAATAAAATGCATAGAAAAAGGTGATTTTTTTTTAAAAAAAAAAAATTGTCGAACAGAAAAACGTATATTCATCCGAGTATTATGAGGAACTCTCATGTGAAACGTTTCACGGCGTGAAACGGGTAAAAAATAAAAAAAGGCGCGGATCCCAATGACCCGGCTGGTCAAACCCGGTCAAAATAAAAAAAAGGCGCGGATCCTCTTACTCAGCTCAAACCCAGACTTTCAGAACAAGAAATCGACATAAAAAAAAAATGGCGACAACACAGTATTAACAGCCAACAAACGATAGCAACAGATGCATAAATCCGATCAACAGCCAAAGAAAATCATATAAATGAGATCTAAAACACCAAATCAGGGAAAAAAGCAAGGAAAACAAGACGATTAATATATACATGTTTCTATTAATATATGTTACTTTATTAACATATGTATGTTACTAAATGAACATATACATGTTACTATTAATATATGTTACTTTATTAACATATGTATATTACAACATAGAAGACTTGATGTTACTTTTTAAAAATAGATAAAAATATGTTACAGAATTAAATCTGTGAGCATAATTAAAAGAACAACACATTGAAAAAACCTTAAAAAAATTGTGTTACTAAATGAAGAAGTATGTGTTACAAAATATAATATGTGATGTTACATATTGCAATTATGTTAATTTTCACATATATTGGGTTACTAAATAAAAATATGTATGTTAATATTAACTTATATACATGTTACTTATTAAGTGTAATTTATAAAAAAATTTATGTTACTAAATGAACACATGTATGTTACAATATAACAAAAATTATGTTACTTTCAGTTTATAAAATAAATATATTAAAGTTTATACAACAAACATGTTGAATTCTGTACAAAAAAACTATGTTACATTTGTCTTGAATAAGTGTTACAAAATAACATGAATTGTGTTACTGAAACTTTATGTTACTTTTTCCTTAAGTTCATGTTACACAATATAAAAAACCGTGTTACAAAATAATTTGGTATTTTAAATTTAACTTGTTGTTATGTTAATGACTTTGGAATCACCATTAAAATATATGTTATAATTAACTTGGGAATATGTTACAAAATAACATAAATTGTGTTACTATATATATGCTACATTTAACATAGATATATGTTACTATTAACTTATGTATATGTTACTTTATAGAATAAAATGTGTTAATGCTAATAAAAACTTCAGATTTAAAAACTGTGTAAAATTACCTCAATAGTCTTCGTTGAGACTCCCAGATTTTGATCAATAACTGATTTTTAAAAAACATATAAGAGTATATTACATAAAAAAATATTAGAGTACTTAATAAAAACAAGTGTGTTACTATTTAAATTTTTATACCTTATGCTGGGTCAATTACCAGCACAATATAATACCTAAAAAATAAACCTGTGAAGCAAAAAATGTAAAGAATAACATCAGATAAATGAAGATATAAGCATAATACTTTAAAAACATATACCACAAATATTAAGTGTATTAACAACACTAAATACAAAAAACTACATACAAACCTTCATTCCTACAACAACACTAATATACTATATAAAAGAAAATATACATTCCTTACCCCATAAATATATACAAAAAGTCTACTGATTACCCCACCACAAAAAACTATCAAAAAGATTAATTGTCAATAGTAATCAGATCTATCAAATCCCCTAACCACATACACCCCACATTGAATCATAAAATATTCAAATCCCATAAATATTCACCCCCTGCACAACCACATCAAATCAACCACAGTATCAGAAATAAAAACTGTTAACAGGTTCATCCTGTTAACAGAAACCAACCACAGTATCAATTTGTTATAACACCCAACCCAACAACCAGACAACAGTCATAAAAAACTACTTGTTCCTATTCGATCTAAGAATTCTCTTGCTGTACACAACAGGTTCATTTCTTTTCCTCTTCTTCTCCCCCATGGCATCTTCTTTTGAAGCAGCAATAAGACCAGGATTTTTAACATAAAAATCCAACACCTTCTTAAAAACATTACACCTTTGTGAATTGACATCAGATGACACAAACTTTGAAAAGAAAGAACACCTTAAAAAGATCCTGAAAGCAACCTGCAAAAAAAAAATTTATGTTACTAATTAGACATTACTGTGTTACTATTTTATAAAGAAATGTGTTACAAAAGAAAAATAAAAAATAAAAATTACCTTACAGAGCTCTGGACAGTTGTAAACTTCACCTTGAAAATTAAAAATATGGTGCATCAGAAACACCTCACAATCATTATTTTGCTCATCTGACCTCCAAGCAAATCTCATTGTTTGAACAGCAAAATTCTTAACCAACCCAGCCTTTGGGTGCTTCATATCACCCAAAAATTTCCCCATGTACTCTTTCTGAAAGTTAACAAAAATATTAAAAATATTTCATTTGACTATAATGAAAAACAAGAATATTTGTAAACTAACCAGCAACAAGACACAATCATCATACTTCTGCTGCACAACATGGATACGATTATCCAAATACTGCATCTTGCCCAGAGAGAAATTAAAAACAACCAGTGCATAGTGATCATATACACAGAAAGACAGGAAAATCTGTAAAAAAAAAAAGAGTATGCATAAATACAAAAATGTTACTATATAGTAAAAATATATGTTACAAAACAATAATATAAATGTTACAAATCAATAATACGTATATCACAAGTAAAATAATTATTCTAACAGGCATACATATAAATAAATAATAGAAAGTGAGTTACTAAACAACATAAAACAATTTTAATATTTATGTTACTATGTAGTAATAATATATGTTACTTTATAAGAATATTTATGTTACTATACAATAAAAATGTTAATTTTTTATAAATTTTTTACCATATCAGCAGTCATAAACTTGTCAACAGATGTTGTCTCAACCAAGTTCTTCCATCCACCAAAAACCTGAGCTTTGTTATCAGCCAAAGAACCTTTCTTTCTCATTATATCATTCAGTGGTATCTACAAAAAAAATACAATACAAAAGAAAGTTTACAAATGCAATAAAAAAATAGAAAAAAGAATGAAAATTTAAAAACTTACACTATAATCCAGCCCAAAAACAAACTGAGATACAAAAGAAGAAGATGATGAAACGGGGCTTTCAAAACAAGCCATAAAACAAGCAGCATTCAACACATTGTGCGCAATCTCAGTTTGCGGCTTCATGGTTAACATATCTTCTCGAGAGACAAGATACATGCAATTTTTCGAAACAAAAAACTCCTCACTGAAAATAAAAAAATTTGTTACTTTATAATTTTCATATGTTACTATATAGAAAAAATAGTGTTACTACAAATATGACAAAAGAGAACTTACATCAAATTGTCCTTATAATGAAATACGTAGTCAACCAGCTCAATTTCATGGCGCTGCAATCCAACCAAATTACTTTTTTCCATCTCAATAAAGGGACTTAAAAACCCACACGGGTTACCAAAACCTGAAATCAAGTTATTAAAAGCAACAACATCTTCATTAATCTTTGCACCACTATCTTCAACACCTCCATCCTTAAATTCATCAGCAGCATCATTAAAAACTTCATCAGCAAACTCATTACCATCTTCATCAACATCCTCACCTCTATCATCTTTTTCTTTCTCGGACTCAAGCTTCATTCCCTTGTCACCAATCTCTTTGTCACCAGCAAACACATCACCAGCTTCATCAGCATCCTCACCTCTATCATTTTTTTTCCTTCTCATACTCAACCTCCATTCCCTTGTCACCACTCTCTTTGGATTCAGCAAACTCATCAACAGCTTCATCAACGTCCTCACCTCTATCATATTTTTCCTTCTCAGCCTCAAGCTCTATTCCTTCACCATCCTTCTCACTTTCTTTGTCATCACTCTCACTCCCACTCTGATTCCCTTGTTCATCCACATCAGCAGCAGTTTCTCCCTCCTCTCCATCTTTTCCAACATTAACCTGGCTCAAATCATCCTGAATCACCTCTTTCATTGGAACAATTGTCTCTCCTGTCCCATCTTTTTCTTCTTCTTTTTCTTTCTCAGAAAATTCTTCTTCGCCCTCTTCTTCTTCTTCTTCGTCCTCATCATTTTCATCCTCTTCTTCATCCTCACTATCATCACTGCAAACATCAACATCTTCATCTTCTTCTTCCTCGTTTTCATCACTTTCAACTATTGCCTTTGCCTTCCCTTTCCTTGTACTCCTCCTCAACTGAACTTCAGCAACATCATCACGAACAAGAACAAAATCATTTGATTTCTTCACACTTCTTTCAGGACACTAAACCTGATCAGCCTTCACGATTTGATCATTAGAATTATATTTAAAAAAAGGACTATCAGAAAATAAAATTCTTTGGCACAATTAAAATTTAGAAAAGGATCATCTACTATATTTAGAAATAACTCGTCCCCCCAAAAATGAGAATCAGACTCTGTGTTTGAATCAAACAAATTTGATTTAATTTCTAATAATCTAGATATAAAAACAGAGGACGAATTCCTAATTTCTTTAAAAAAGTTCCCCAGCTTCATCTGCACAGCCTACAACAAAATATTAACACTACATAAAATAATATATATCCTACTAAATAGTGACATAAATGTTACTAATTAAAAAGGAATGTGTTACTAAATAATAAAATATATGTTACTATACATTACCACATGTGTTACAATCAAGTAATACGCATGTTACAATCTAATAATATGCACAATAAAACTCAACTAATATACATAAACCCTATAAAATGAATTATTACTCAATAATTAATTATTATAAACATACATAACAAAAATTATTGTATAAAATAAATAGATATTACTATTAAGTTACAAGTATGTTACCTCAACATTTCCAAAGACAGAAGACTTCAAATCACCTTTATTCGGCACCCTGAAACATCCATTTCTTGTAATCGGATAAACATTAACAACAAGATCCCCATTGCCGTATAAACCAGCATCAGACTCCTACCTACACCGAGCATGCAAATTCACATCATCCCAGTGTTATATCAAAGGGATAGCAGACGACAATTCAACACCTCTCCACTGAACACGGTGAAGATAAGCAATTTGAAGAATAAGCAAACATCCTGTAACATTATGAGCACCATTCATCCGAACAGATTCCACACTCTCACACAACTTGTTAAAGACATAAGAACACCAGTCAAGCTTTGATATATTGCTCACATCAACAACAACCTTCAAAATCCCAGGGTTATAAACCAAATGATTATATGCAGGAGTGAACAATGAAGACATAACAAAAAATACAAACAAACGCTTGAAATCATCACCACCATCCTTCAACTTCTTCTTAAAAATATCAGCAAGAGCCGTCAACTTCGACGAAGTTCTAATACCATAAAGTTCACTGTACTTCTCAAGTAAAAGATTAGTTTCACCTCGGTTAAAAATAGGTACATCACAACCATCATTCCTCGGTATCATAAAAATATCATGTACATCATCTGGAGTAATAACAAAACTTCCCAAACGACCAACCGACAATCGCCAACTATGAGGATTAAAATTATCAACATGCCACTTAAGCATTGGATACCCACTAAGCCTTGTCAGATGCAAATTAAGTAAACCACCAAAACCTATGCTCCTAACAACTTCTTTCTGAGCTTTGTTCAAACTTTGAACCAGCTCAAAGACAGAAGTAGGTCTACTATAAGGAGTGAATTCTCTGAAAATGAAAAAATATTTATAAATATATGTAACATTGAATGAAGAAATACAATATATATATATATATAAATAAAGAAGCATACCTATTTGGTTGAGATGATACAGTTACAAGGGCTGTGCTCTTGCTAGAACAATGCCTACGCCGCCTCTTAGATGGAGCAACATGACCTTTAATCAACAAAACAGGTGAATCACGTGCAAAGGACCGATCTGGTTTTTTACCCATTTTATAATCTGTAATACAATTGAACAATATTAGTGTTACAAATCAATAATATACAGATAACTACATATAAGATAATTATGTTACTATATAATAATATTCATGTTACTAATTAAAAAAATTCATGTTACAAATCAATAAAAGCATTTTACAAGACAATAATAATAAAACAGACAGAATTATATGTCACTAAACAACAAAAACTGTGCTACTAAACAAGAAAAAACTGTATTACTATTTATGTTACTATATAGAAATATTTGTGTTACAAGTCAATAATATAAATGTTACAACACAATAAATAATAACACTGACAGAATTACATGTTACTAAAAAAAAAAAAGTTTGTTACTAAACAACACAAAACTATGTTACAGTTTATGTTACTATATAACAACAATACATGTTACTATATAGAAATATTTGTGTTACTAAACATAAAACACCAACTAAATAAAAAAAAAACAGAGCATTAACATTAAGCAGAGCATCTAACACAAAAATTTCAAACAATACGAACATACATTTGAATAATAAAACATATAGAAACTCTTCGCGCACACATTGATCGACAAAAAAAGCACAAAAAACTAGAGTTTAAAGCATACGAAAAAGTTTTCAACAAAAATACGCCTGAACACAAAAACAAGAAGTATAGACAACACAGAAACCCTAGATTTCACTTAGTAACATATTTTACTCTGAAACAATAGAAAAAACTTGAAACAAAGATGAAAATCTAACAAAAAATACCTTAAACAGCAAATATTGTGTCAGAAACGGTGGAAGAACAAAAGAAACGCCGGAAACCGTCGTGAAACCGTCGCGAAGAAGAACGCGGGAACGAGAGAGAAAACGAAACGAAAGAAAGGAAAGTGTGAAATCAGATTTTGAAATGCAATATGAATAACCCGTTTCCAATTAACAGGATCCGCCTAATTAGCCCAACCCGACCCACGCATTTTAATTTGACCCATTTAACTTATATGATATCATTTCACACCGTAAAATGTTTCATATAATTTTTTGTGGAGTATTATACCGTCCAATTTGGCAAGTGTCAATAAGCTGGGCCACATTTCAAATTCTCGAAAGTGGAAACCCGCACGATACAGCTCATATACTCACTGGGCTACACCTCAATCACCCGGGCTTACTTTTTCAATTTATCACAACTTAACATACTAAAATAAGAACGAATAAGAAAAATAAATAAAATAAAATTATAATCTAGATATTATTATTTATAAGTTAAATAATATATTTGAATGGATGAATTAAGATAATTAGTAATGTAAGATAATTTTATTTTGAATGTTTGGATTGTAAGATTAATAAAAAAAAAATATAATTGATAATTTTGCCCTCTATATTATAAACAAATATAAAGTGAATTATGGTTCTCCTTTTCAATATAATAGGAGTATTTTAGTAAAGATAAACACAATGAATTATTATCATATCTTTTCCCTACAAAATTGGTTCAAAATACTATCTTGCCAAAACATGCATGTTTGGGCAAGATAGATAATTTTATCTTTTGAACAAAATATACCCTAAGATAATATTATCTACCATTCATAAGATAGTTGAATTTTAGTTTTGGGTTTTTTATTAATCTTGAGCTTTTGTCCATTAAACCAAATATAAATTTAGATAAGATGATTTAATTTATCTTAGCTTATCTAACGAACCAAATGAGGTCTAATAAGATAAAAATTTTGTGTGTAGTGGAGTTCATGTGAATTTAGTTTTGACATATATCGTTGTCATCTATACATATACATTATCTTTGTAATAAAATTAAACATATTTTTATAAGAATGACAATATGTATGCATAATAGTATTATTGATATTTGATAGTGATTATATATAATAATGAGATTTAAAAAAATAAAATTTATGAAAATTTAGATTCATAGGATACCTACTAAAAAACAAATCAAATTAGCTAAATCTTTTTTGGAAAACTAAAAATATATAAATATAAAAAAAACTTCAATAATATATATGAGTAGATTTCATGTGAGTAATACTCAGATAAAAAATGATGCACATGAAATTATGCCCCACACACACCGCGTGTTGTGTGTTTAAATATTAAAAATAGTATGTCTTTTGTGTATCAAGTGTACTATGCAATTCACGTGTGTTTTTTAAAAATTAAATAAAATATTATTAAAAAATTACACATGTTATTACTGAAAAATTATTTTTAAAAATACATTTTTTAGTAGGCAAAGTTTTGTATGAAAATAATTTATGATAAAGTATCAAAAATGTTTTATCATTTTAAAAATTTGGTCAATGATATTAATGTATCAAATATTTAATCGGGTGTATAAAAAATCTCATCAAATATATCAAAAGTTAGTCAATGATATTATATTATCATTGTGTTGTAGATTTTATTGACCTCAACTTTTAGTACTCCTAATGAATATTTTAATATACTTAACCAAATATTTGGTACTTTAAAATAGTTTAATGATAAGCTTATCATTAGCTATTTTCATATAAAAACTACTCTGTTAAGTAATAATACGCAACTTTCAGTAATAAATGATGTAACTTTTTAAAAATACATTTGAGTTGCAAGCTTATTTGGTGCATAAAATACTGAAAATGGATATAAAAAGTAAATTATTTCGTGGCCCTGGATAGGGCATAATGTTAAATAAATCTTATCAATTTAAATTCATTTTGGTCTTAGTTTGCTTATCTTATTCTAAATTTGATATTTTCGTTAAAATAAAACTTAAATTAATTTTTATTTGAAAAATATGTTCCTAATTTAAGTAATACTAATTTTAACTACATAAAATTTAATTATCTTTATTAGTTTATGTATAATATTCAATATTCAATTTTTCTAATAAATTAAAATTTGAATTCATTTTCTATTTGTTTTAAATGTTTTTTTTTCAAATTCAATAAATTCAATTTTTAATTACAAAAATCAAAGTTTTTCAACAACTAATTCCACCAAGCCTAACAAATATAATTAATAATTCAACCAATATTAATTATACCACATCAGGCAAAAGGGCTGTAGATTCATTTTCATAAATATTATGTTAATGTTAATGCGGTGTTAGTTTATATTCTCTCCCGGCATTAAATTTATACACAATTTTTTTCGTCTGTCCACAAAAAATATGCATTTTTTTTCATTGAAACCATCACCTTTATTATTACTTTCACAACCAATTATTTTATTTATAAATGAACCCCACAATATACTTACAATACCTTTACTTTATCTACTTTTTCCTAAAATTAGTGTAAATACAATAGTGTGTATATTTAGTGGATATAGGGGTATAAAGTGTGGTATAAGTTTATTTCATGTGCAGTGTTGCAATTTTATTTTCATAAACACTATGTTATGGTACTTACAATATTAATTCATATAAAATATGATGTTAGTTCATTTCTTTAGGATGGTGTTGTAGTTTTATTTTCGTCAATATTATGATATGATATCTACATTGTTAGTTCTTATAAAGCATTATGTGGTGTTAATTATTACAGAGTGTGGTGTTAGTTTATATAGGTGTTAGTTTATTTTTTTTGTGCAGTGTCGTAGTTTTATTTTCATAAATATTATTGTATGATACCCGCAGTATTATTTCATATTGTTGATAGACGAACTACCCTGAGATAATCACAAGGATGATTATCTTCAGGAAGAGAAGGTCGCCAGCTTGTGTAGAAGCTACGTCACCGGTTTGGACCAAGGTTGACGCAGGGAAGCTCGACGAGGTATGAAAGAAGCTCGCCCGAGCTCCTGACGGACCAGGTCCGACCGCCGTCTATGCCCAGGGGAGAGAAGCTCGTTGGCGAGCTTCCCTACTTGAAGGGAAGCTCGCCCACATTCACAGAGACCTAGCAAGAGCCCACCACTACATCACTCCCGAAACGATACAAGGCACCGAAGCTCGCCTAGAAGCGCCCGAAGCTCGCCTAGAAGCGCGCCGAAGTTAGGAATGGTAGACAATACGTGTATAAAGGGAGCAAATAGGCATGTAGTAGGACAAACATTGTAAAGGTAGCATTATGACGAACCAAGACAAGGGTCAAGAACCCTTGTCAACACCCAAAGCCAAATAGGCTCACAAGGTGCCACCTCACACTTGCACACCTATAAATAGGTCTCTCCTGTATCATTCTCTCTCCAAGTTAATCATAATACACAATTACTTTCTCTCTCTATGCTCTCACTTTCTCTCTCTATATTATCCACTCAAGAACATATAAATCCTTTAGATTATTATTTGGTAGAATTACATGTCATAAACAGCCACATAAAAACATCATTAAGAAATTCTATCAACAATTTGGCGCTAGATGAAGGGCCGTCCGAACCTCCGATTCTGAAAATATTTGAGAGCAATAGTGAGGATTGTTTGAAGATTTGAAGGTGTTCTTGACCAAGACTCAAGATCACTTGAAGATACACATATATCCCCATTTTTCGAACAAAAACCTAGATTCTCGGGTTTATAAATTTTGCAAAAAGGTTTTTAAACGCACACGTGTACACAAATAAACCAGATTCTGGATAATTTGTTACACGCAAGGCCAGACAAAAACCTGAGCAAAATCACCTTGACTTGAAGTTGACGAACTAGGCCACCTTCACCGCAAAACCTCAACATGTCGAAAGAACAAACCTCGGCGACTACCAGGAGGTGGAAGGGAACCACTCAGAACCAAGTCGAAGGGGAAACCTCGCGCTGAGCTCCCCCGAAGAGCAATGTCCCGCGAGCTCCCCAGCGGGTTTCAGTGACTCAGGAAGAGCTGAACCTCACCCTCAGGGACCTCGCTAACAACCCCGACGAGCTCCAACGCACAATCGCTGCCCTGTAAAGGTTGCAGCAAAGGCAACATGATGAGCTCGCCCTAGTACCTCGGTGAGCTCCAGCCAACGAGGCCAGGGAGCAAACAAGGCTGACCCAGGGCACCCAGACCCGGGGTCAGTACAACGACCTCCCCACTGAACAGGAGGCGAGCTCCGCTCAAGCTCGCCAACACAGGGAGTGCGCTGGGAAGGCCAAAGTGGCGGAGGGGCCAGGTCTGCGTGATGGGCGAGCTTCAGCTTATACCGAAGCGTCTGCCACCCATCAATCGCAAAGGAGGGAGGTCCTCCAAGGCAGGTTGGGGCTGAGGTGCGGGGAGAACGAAAAAAAGGCGGCCCCCACTTCATCGCATAGGGAGAATCGGACCTACGGCCTCATAGGTCCGCCCATGATCGATTGAGAAGGCCCGCTACCGACAGGTTGGGCCCTAACGGTGGACGCTAATTCCGGCCCGTCACAGAGGTGTCACCCCAGAGTGAGGCACCGCGAGAACGTGCGCCCATGAGGCGCACGACCTTCGAACAGCCTCCGCAGGAGGTGGCCCACAACGATGAGCTGACCACACTGAAAAAGGCCATCAAAATGCTACAAGCGCAAGTAGCAGCCAAATACGACAGTCCTGATGCCACCACTCTCCCCGCATCACCATTGGCACCTGCCATCCTCAAAGCACCGGTCCAAAAGAAAATCCAATTCCCGGTGATGTCTGCATACGAGGGCGAATCCGACCCGAAGGTCCACCTGGCCAAGTATGCAGACTATATGATCTCGGTAGGTGCCACCGATGCCACCCAATACCGGAACTTCCCGCTGACCCTCGGGGACCGAGCTCATTGCTGGTTCTCATCACTTGCCCCGGGGTCAATCCAGTCCTTTGGCCAACTCACGCGGGAGTTCTTGGCCCACTTTTCCGGATTTGGGTCCTACCTCACCCAGAAGCACCGGCTCGCCAACATCCACCAAGGCGAGAATGAGACCGACCAGCACTACCTGGAGAGGTTCTATAAGATCCTGCTGGAAGGTGAACCGGTGAGTGAGGATACCAAAATCGTCGCGGTGATGGCTGGGCTCAAGAAAGCACAGAGCTCTGGAAGGAAATGCACCTAGCATGCCCGAACACCTACACCGAGTTTCGACACAAAGCTGGGGTGTTCGTAGCCATGTAGGAGGCCCTCCTGAAAGAGGTCGGTGCCTCAGAGGAGAAGAAGCCATACGGGAAGAAGTCCGGGGGCACGTACAAGGCTCCCCGGAACTTGAAAACTTTTGGCAATGGAGACGAGTTCAAGGAGAAGCTCAACCAAGTACTCACCGTCTCGGTCGACCATGTTTTTACTGCGGTCAAGGACAAAGTCATGCTGGACGAGCCAAGGAGAATCCGTCAAGACCGTGCGAAGCTCAACCCCAATAAATACTGTGCCTACCACCAGTCAATCGGCCACTTCACACGAGACCTCCTCAAGCAATTGTGGAAATTCTACGAGGATGGGAAGCTGGCCGAGTTCGTTAAAAAGGCACCGGCAAAGAGAACCAGGGTAGAGAGACGGGAGGTCTCCGATGATGAAGGAGAGGACGAGGACCGATGCGGCCCTCAACATAGGCGAAGGACACCTCCCCAACCTCAGCAAAACCTGGAGCCCACTCGAGAGCTCCTGGTTCTCGAGGAAGAGATCGGAGCTACCGGAGGTCTCCAGGATGGGAGATCCTCCATCTCCAAAAGACAGAGGAAGGCCGAAGTCCATGCCGTAAACCAGGTTCAAGAAGGCAGCTCCAGTTCCAAGCCCGCCGCACAACTTACAAAAGCACTGACATTCTCTTCGGCGGACTTGGAGGAGATTCTAACGTCCCACAACGACTCGTTGGTGATAAGCGCCAACATCATGAACGTCCGAGTTCACAAGTTACTTGTGGACACCGGCGCCTTCACAAACATTCTCTTCAAATCCACCTTAGATGCCTTAGGTGATTTTGAGTCGTACATAGAACCTAGCAATGCTAGGATAGTGGGGTTCGGAGAAGCTGTAACCGTCCCCCTAGATAGTATTAGGCTGAGCGTCCAACTTGTATCGGCCGAGGACCAGGAGCGGAGACTGACTAGGTTAATAGATTTCCTTGTCGACCAGCAGTCCTCCTACAACGGGTTCCTTGGCCGCCCTTTTATCAATGAATTCAAAGCGGCGTGTTCGACCTACTACTACTATCTCAAGTTCCCTACTCCAAAAGGTGTCAGGACCATAAAAGGTGACTAGAAAAAGGCCTGTGAGTGTTTGCTCCAGATCAAAGACGGCCAGGTCAAAAAATCCGTGATGTAGGTTCAAATCCTCGAAGAAGATATACAAATTCCAGCGGATGAGCCGAACATCCTAGACATCATCTCGATAGAAACTGAGTTGATGGAGGTAGGCGACCTGCCAGAATCTGACCAAGTATCGGAACCTGCGCAGGAGGTACAGCCGACACCCATGGAAGGGGTGGAGGGGACCCAAGCAAGCCAAGTGCAGGAACCTGGCAAGGCTCACAACCTGTGCCCATGGAAGTGGTCGAGGGTACTCAAGGCGGAGGACCTGCGGGAAATCAAGAACCAGTGCCGATGAAGGTTGATCAAGTCCCCAGGCCGCTAAACCATCCAAAACTGATGAAACCCTGGATGTACTGACAGTTGATGAACCTGTCCAAGTTGAAAGTGAAGCCCATGATCTCGAACCAACGCAAATGTCGCAAGAGAAGTGGGATGAGTTCATCAGCGACCCAAGGTAGAAAAGCCAGAAGAGGAAGGCCACTCCCATTGAGGAGTTGACAGCTATCCTGGTGGACCCGGAAAGGGACTTGGAACTCTTCATAGGTTCCGAGTTGCCAGAACCATACCGGTCAAGGATGGAGCTGTTTCTAAAGTCCAACTTGGACGTGTTTGCCTGGTCCCATGAGGATATGACGGGAATCACGTTGGAGCATGCCTGTCACAGACTCAACATAGATCCGACGAGGAGACCTGTCCGCCAAAAGCGAAGGAAGTATGGACTTGACAAGTACGCATCCCTGACCACCGAAGTCGGGAAGCTGTTGGACAACAAGCTGATCAAGGAAGCCTTATGTCCGCAGTGGGTCGCAAACCCCGTTCTGGTCAAGAAGTCCAACGGAGCTTGGAGACTATACATCGACTTCACGGACCTAAACAAGGCATGCCCGAAGGACAACTTCCCACTACCCCACATTGATCAGCTTGTAGATAGCACCGCAAACCATGAGATGATGACGTTCATGGATGCTTTCGCGGGCTATCACCAGATAGCAATGCACCTAGATGACCTGGAGCATACGACGTTCTACACCAACAAAAACATGTATTGCTGGGAAAGGATGCCGTTCGCACTCATCAACGCCGGAGCGACCTACCAAAGGTTGGTGAATAAGATGTTCGACCAACACATCGGCGAATTTATGGAGGTATATGTGGATGACATAGTTGTCAAGAGTCTGCGAAAGGAGGATCACCTCGACCACCTAAAGCAAACCTTCGACATACTACGCCACTACAACATGAAGTTAAACCCAGGAAGAGTAGCTTCGGTGTATATTCAAGAAATTTCCTGGGACATCTGGTGAGCCAGCGAGGAATCGAGGTCAATCCGACGCAGGTCCAATGCATAATCGAGATGAGCGCACCCGATTCCGTGCAGAAAATTCAAAGATTGACCGGGTGCATGACAGCTTTGAACAGGTTTATCTCCAGGTCTGGTGACCGAAACTGTCCATTTTTTTAGGCAATAAAGGCGAACACACACAGATATAAGGAAGCAGCCAAAGCCAACAAGCTTCACCTAAAAAATCACTTCAAATGGACGAGCGAATGCCAACGAGCTTTCGAAGATATTAAAGCATACCTGGCAGACACTCAAATCTTGTCAAAGCCTGTACCTGGAGAAAAGTTGTACCTGTACCTTGCTGCGTCGGAGGTTGCAATTAGCTCCGTTATGGTTCGAGAAGATGCGAAAACACACCTACCAGTGTATTACGTAAGCCAAGTCTTACACGAAGCTGAGTTGCGGTATACCCCAACAGAGAAGCTAGCCTACGCACTGGTAATTAGTGTTAGAAAATTGAGACCTTACTTCTTCGACCACCCGGTGGAAGTGTTGACGACATTCCCACTAAGGCAAATACTGCAACGGCCGAACACGGCAGGGCGCTTGTTGAAGTGGTCACTAGAGGTCAGCCAATACGGTATAACCTATGCTCCCCGAACAGCGATTAAGGGACAAGCACTCACCGACTTTATCGTCGAGCTGACTTTCCCACAAGATCCGATGAGGGGACGTATAGCTCAGTGGCATCTCTACGTCGATGGATCATCAACTAGCACAACAGCATGGGCCGGTGTGGTTCTAATCAGCACAGACAGATAAGTCTTCACCTCCGCGATCCATTTCGACTTTAGAGCGACCAACAACGAGGTGGAGTACGAAGCATTGATAGCCGGACTCAGGTTATCATTAGCTGTGGGGGCAACAATCTTCAGGTTTTCGGAGATTCCCAGCTAATAATATCCCAAGTCCGGGGAGAGTACGAGGCAAAAGATCAACAGATGATGACCTACCTGAAGATAGCGACACATCTAATCTCGATGTTTACGCAAGTTTACATCAATCAGATACCAAGGCTGGAGAACACACAAGCAGACGCCCTAGCCCGGCTAGCTACCAATAACGGTGAAGCAGAAGTCACTGAGGTCATAGTCACCAAGCTGAAAAACCCCTCGACGTCCGATTACAAAGTAAATCAGACCTCGAGTGGGGGGCAGGAAGGCGATGAAGATGGTGAAGATTGGCGTATTCCGATCCAAAAATACTTGAAAGACAGAACAACCCCTGAAGCTACGTGGGAAGCTAGCCGGCTAACGAAGCAAGCAGCCAGATACACGTTGGTGGATGACCAACTCTACAAACGTGGGTTCTTTCTACCCCTACTCAAATGCTTATCTAAAAAGCAAGGGTTCAAGGTGTTAGAAGAAATCCACGAGGGAATTTGCGGAAGTCACGCTGGGGGCCAGGCTTTGGCATACAAGACAATCAGACAGGGGTACTACTGGCCCACTCTTCGCAAAGATGCCATTAGCTTCGCACGGAAGTGCCGAAAGTGTCAACTTTTCGCACCTAATATCCACTCCCCAGCTACTCAACTGAAGTCGGTCTTCAGCCCATAGCCTTTTGCAAAATGGGGTATCGACTTGATCGGCCCATTCCCACATGGCAGAGGCGGTGTAAAGTTTGCTGTTGTAGCAGTAGACTATTATACTAAGTGGGCTGAAACCGAGGTACTTACAACAATAACGCAAGAAATGATGATCAGTTTTATATGGAAGAACCTGATCTGCCAGTTCGGGCTTCCACAATCGATCATAACGGACAACGGAAGGCAGTTCGACGGGCAGAAGTTGAGAGATTTTTGCAGTTTATGGAATATCAAGAAGCATTACTGAACTCCGTACCATCTACAGTCGAACGGCCAGGTTGAGGCGGTTAACAAGATTCTGAAGCACATATTGAAGATCCACCTCGAAAACAAGAAAGGAAGCTGGGCGGATGAACTTTCAGAGGTTCTGTGGTCTTACAGAACATCGTACCGAGCAAGCACCGGAGAAATGCCGTTCGCCTTGGCCTTCGGGACAGAAGCGGTAGTACTGGTGGAAGTCCAGAATAAGACTTGGAAGGTGGCAGGATTTGACGAAGAAAAGAACGATGAAGCCTTGGCGGTTGAAAAAGATTTGATTGAAGAAACCAGAGCTTCGTCAGAAATGAAAAATGCCACCTACAAGCGCAGAGCGGAGAAGTACTATAATTCCCAAGTCCAAGATCGAAAGTTCAAGATTAGGGATCTAGTGCTAAAGAAGAAACTGATGGCCCCACCAGGTGTATTTGGACCGAATTGGGAAGGACCATTCCCGGTTACCGCAGCCTGGGCAAACGGCACATATGGCCTCGAGGATGCGGAAGGAAGTGCCTCATCATACACCTGGAGTGCGGCACACTTAAAGAAGTTTTATCAATAGACCGAAATTTTGTAATAGATTAGCCGAAGGTTCGCATCAGAAGTGTTCATGGCAACCAACGTAAACTACGTTACTGTATGAAGTTAGAAGTTTTTCTTAAAAAAATATTCAACTGTTCGAAGCTTCGTAATACGCAAGGGCCAAGGTCCCGAACGTTATAATCTAAAGGCTCAAAGGTAAAGGCCAAAGAGCCCTAGGTCAGCGAAGGTATCCTTCCTAAAGGATCACTAAGCGCCTACTGCCATAAGTTAGAAAAATTCACAAAAAAGACAGTTAAAACGTCTAAGGTAAGGTTCGTAAAACCCAATCGCCCAACGTGAATTAAACAAAGTACAACTCGCTACCCCAAGTGGTTTAGGACGAGCAATTCGCGGCCTTAAGCGGTGTAAGATGAAGAATTTGTACTAATCAAATGAAGGTAAGATTCGTGGTCCTAAGCGACGTAAAACGAACGATTCGCCTCTAGAAAGTAGAGTAAGACGAACAAATAAGTACCAGAAATATGAACGAGCTAATTAAAATTATAACGTACACAAAACTTAAATGAACAAGGTTGAGACAAAAAGAATCGAGTTTCATTCAAAAAATACTTGATAAACTTTCAAGCCAAAAAGATGCCTGAAAAATTCCCAAGTATGCGAAGTAGTGCTAGCCACAAAGGTCGACTAGCTGACCATCTTTGAACAACAAAAACAAGCTCCTTCTGGGCGAGCTATACATGCCCGGCGAGCTACTATGACTTGGCAAAAGTAAAAAACTATGCTTAAGGAAACAATGAAAAGAAAAGCTAAGTCTCTGGAGCTTCCGGAGTTGGAGTGATGGAGACATCGTCAGGGACCTCTGGGTTTACGACCTCGGAAGCAACCTCGCCACCGACAGCTTGGCGATCTTGGGGGGAAAGTGCGGGCAACATAGTGATGTTGCCCGTGAGCCCGCTGGTGTCGAACCCAGTAGTGTCGAGCATCGCATCCCCACAGGCCTCTTGGAGCTGCTCAATGGTAAGGGGAGTTCGCTCTTCTTCATTCGCGACCTCCTCTTCCGCGACGTTCAGATCCGGCACAGGTATTGTGTTAATGATCTTGAATCGTGCCGGAATGAAGTCGAGAGGGATTCCGAGCTCAGGAAGGTCGCCAATATCCAACTCCGTCTCATCGGGGAAGGGAGCCTTGTCCAGGCACTCCTTGAAGTTGCCCACCACGTCCGCAACCTCGTCGTCCTTATGAGCTCGCGCCCACCAGAGAGTCCTCAGAACCTCGGCATAACATTGGACGAATCCTTTGTCAGAGGCCTTGGCTTTCACCACTACCAGATCTGCCGAGAAAGAGGCATCATTGCGGAGCTCGGTGACCTCGTTGATCTTTTCCGAGAACTCATCCCTCAGCTTTGAGCACTCCTGATCGGTGCTTTTCACCAGACCTCGCTGCAGCTCCAACTCCTTCTTGGTTATCGTATGCTCGCCGACCTTCTTGGCGAACTTTTCTGCGAACTCTTCCTCCTTAGCCTTCACCTGAGCATAGGCATTGCGCTGGATGGCAGCGAACTTCCTTTAAAGCTCGCCCAGTTACTCGAGGGCACTCTTCTCAGCAGCCAGAGACGCTGCGACCTTCTCCTCGGTGAGCTCTAAGGACTTCTTCGCCTTATCAGCAGTTTTGGCCATTTTCAAGAAGGGCTCGTTCCTCTTCTGGTGACCTTCCTCCAGTTGAGTAGCCTGGTCGATCACTTTTTGATTCGCGAGCAGTAGCCCACTCGCGTAGTGCGTCGAGAGCCGGTGGTTCTCGATTAGATTCTGGCTTTCAATGGTCGCCAGCTGAGGGGTGGACCAGTACCTCGGTACCTCACTCGCGGTGTTCCGAGTGAGGCCTGGGGGTAGGTTGCGCATGGAGGTAAGGGAGCAAGATCGCTCGTACGAGTGGAGGGCCTCATGCCTGTTAGGGTAAGTGATAGAAGAGTATCTGCGAGGTTAGAACACTTGGTCAATAAACAAGTAACGCAAAAATAACAAGGCATGAAGCCGAGTTGGCGAGCTGCTTAATGGACTCACTCAGGATCCCAGCCTAAGATGGTGTCGTCCACCATTTGTACTCCGAAGGGAGATGGAGAGAGCAACGACCTTTGGAGAGGTTCGATCGCCAGTGGGGCAGTTGAGTGGGCGGACCCACCTTGTGCGGATCTGGTATCAGCTCGCTCAGCAGGCTCGAATTCATCCTCGTCTCAGAGACAGGTCCGAGCTCTCTTGCAAGCTTGAGCATCACCCTCGCCGACTCGGGACCCATCGCCCCTTTGAAAGTCCCTCTTGGACTGATGAGAAGCCCGCTCGGGATTAGGGGAACCTCGCCCGCCACCTCTATTGGTCCGGGCGACCTGGGAAGTCTTGGCCGGGACCGACTTCTTGGCCGAGGTTTTGGTGGCGACCTTCTGAGTCCCGGAGCCACCGGCCTCACCTTTCTTTGAGGTGAGGTCCGCCTTTTTGCTCGCCTCCAGCTCGAGAGTTGAAGGCAAAGCCAGTTTGTTGGGGCGAGGAGGACCCATAGCAAACCGGTGAGCTAGAATGTGGTAAGCTTCCGGGATCTCAACTGTCAGAAATGTCACCCAGTCACTGCACGCAAGAATCGAGGAAAGTGGTTAGTAACTTGGCAAGCTACCCACCCCATCGGCGAGCTTCAGTGAGTTATAAACCTGTAAGCTCAGGACCTTGAACCGTGAGGTGATGTGGCAAAGTGTGAAGCCCGGCGAGCCTAAGGCAATGGTGCTGGCAGAGGTGGGCGATCTCCAGATCCTTTTGGCTCCTCAAATAGAAAACAGCCCGCACCACGTCAAATTCAACCGACACCTCAGACTTACCTCAGCCGGACTTATGGTGATTCAAACCTACAAAAAAGGGGAGATTATATTAGTAAATCTAATCCAACCCACACACACCGAAAAGGGCGATCTACTGTTGGCTTTCCCGTACTCCTCGGGGGAGAAAATACGGGCTCCCCGCCCGGAGTAGTTGGAACAAGCTCGCCAATCTCCACCCATGAAGATGAACTGTTGCTTCCAGTCACGAATCTTATTCGGGAGAATCCCCAAAAATTTCTCTTCCGGGTGAGCTTTGAGGTAGTAATACCCCTTGCCGTCGTTCACTTACCGAGTTACGGTGAACAGTTCGTTCAGCTTGGATGTGGTTAATCGATTCTTGTACCCCTCCAATCCGAAGACCACCAACGCCGCTAACAAGCTGCTCCATGCATTAGGAGTGAGCTGGGTAATGGCTAGGTTGTTATCGAGCAAAAACTGACCAATGATTGGGTGCTAGGGCAATGTAAGCCCAGCCTCAAGGGTATGGACGTTTATGGCAGTCAACCCAGCCGGAGGTGCGTCAGCTCGCTCTTTCTTTTCTGGGGCATACAGGAATATGTCGAGGGGGATCCGATATTTCTCGTGAATCTGGGAGAGTTGATACTCATTTATTACACTCTTGACGTCACTTGCTTTGTAGTCAGATTTGTTCGCCGCATCCCGAAAAGTTCGCTCGGGAAGGGGAAAGCTCACCGCATGCTGGGCGACATACTCCTCCTAGTCAAACGGATGAATGACGTCGACAGGGACCTGGTGTTCAATCAGCCGAGGCTCCGAGAAACTAATGGAGGGGAACCACTTCATTGTAACTTCTTCAAGGCCGCCTCGTTGTTCACCCACTTCGGTGACCTCCTCGCCGACATCGGCAACCTCCCCCGTGGCCTCGGTGACCTCTTCGTCCTCGGCTAAGGCCTCATTGGAGGCTAACTCGAAACCTCGCCAGAGCTCGCGGAGATAAGACTCTTCACTCTGGCCAGAATTGGTGGCTTTTTCCCCGAGTCGGATCGGACCTCGCCGAGAAGCTCACCAGAATTGGGGCGAGCTACTGAGGCTGCCTCGAAACTGGAGCCGATTATTACTGGGGTTATTTGGGGAATTGGTTCATTCTCGGTCATAGGTCACTTCCCGGGATTGCAGTTCGAAAGAGTTTCACTTAAGGATTGCGTAGACATGGTAAGGGTGAAGTCTCGAATGTCCTCAAAAAGTCAAATCGCCGGAGTTTTGGGGAGTAAGGCGAACGGAGAACACGAAAAGTCACCGGGAATGCACAAGGTTTCTGGAAACTTAAAGGGAAAGAGGAAACAAAATCTGCAAAAGAAAGAGTAAAACAAAGAAGAAATCGGGTTCTACCTTGAGAAGCCTTCGAAAATCCGTCGGATGCAAGAAAAAACGATCACCGGAAAAAGCTCGAGAAATCGGAAGTAGGAAAAGTGAAAAATGATCTTGTTTTCCCCTATTTATAGACGTCGGGGCGAACTATAATATCCGGAAAGTCCAGGGACCTACGTGCAAAAATTTGAAAGTTTTATCATGATGGACGCGGGAAGTGAGGCCTAAAAAGGCGTGCACAATGCCTTGATTCTCGCACCACGTCAGCCGACCAACCGCCGCAATGAAGCTCGCCCACGAGCTCGGCACCTCTTCTAGATGTAGTTCACCAACACTCGTGCCTTCGTCCACAGAGATAAACCAGCTCGCCCACACATTAGAAAAATCATTGAAGGGAAGCTTGCCCACATTCACAGAGACCTAGCAAGAGTGCACCACTACATCACTCCCGAAACGATACAAGGCACCGAAGCTCACCTAGACAATACGTGTATAAAGGGAGCAAATAGGCATGTAGTTGGACAAGCATTGTAAAGGTAGCATTGTGACGGACAAAGACAAGGGTCAAGAACCCTTGTCAACACCCAAAGCCAAATAGGCTCACAAGGTGGCACCTCACACTTGCACACCAATAAATAAGTCTCTCATGTGTCATTCTCTCTCCAAGTTAATCATTATACACAATTACTTTCTCTCTCTATGCCCTCACTTTATCTCTCTATATTATCCACTCAAGAACACATAAATCCTTTAGATTATTGTTTGGTAAAATTACATGCCATAAACAGACACATAAAACATCATTAAGAAATTCTATCAACACATATATAGTGTGGTATGAGTTCATTTACTATATAATATCTATTATTTTCGTATGTGGTTGAGATCAGGATAACAATAAGTATAAAAAAATACTTGATTAATCTTGCGAAATAATGTAAATAATGCAGAGATTTACCCAGTTATTATATTGCAAAAGTTGGGACTTAAGTGTAGTATATTGATTGTATAAGGTTCGAATCTTTACAATGATGGCCTTAAAGTCATATTTATAGAGAATTCTAAATAAGGCACGTGCATCAATTACTCCGTGCTGATCAACAAAACCATTACAAAAGTTATTATGGAAAGTCCTCCATAATAAATGTCAGCTTCCATGTGTGGACTCTGATGGACGCTAATTATGCTACACATTTGACATATTTGCTGTAATTATTCTCAGTGTGTTGACTTAGAGTATTCTCATGCTCGTTGATATATACTTTTCTCGTGCTTGTCGACATGTACCTTGCTCGAGCTCATCGACATGTGTCTTGTTCGTGCTCGTCGACATGTGCCTTGCTCGTGCTCGCAGACATGTGTCT